>CAAKHF010000601.1:9040-49184 GCA_901007745.1 Hippocampus kuda
GGATAGCGCGAAACACGCCCTTAATTCAACGTCAATCTCGCAAGTGTCCACTCCAGGATTTGCGGCTGACCATTGTCATGTCACCCAGTCAGTTAAAGCCTGACCTAAATCCTAAAACCAGACTGAGCAACTCCCCCACCATCTCCCTTCTTCCATTCTCTGGTCCCCCAAAATGGACTAAAGGGGCGAATGCTCCGGAGACTTTTGCCAGATTGTTGCCATCACGCTGCCTAAAAGGACAATTGAGATGCAGTACTGATATGTACACATGATGTACGAAGTATTGTCGTACATGGCCACACATACGTATGGCCACATTGGACAAAAAATGTTTGAAGAATAAAGACACAATAAAGTCAAAATTACAAGTCATAATATTACAAGAATGGAAGTAAAAATCTGATAATTTAGTCCTTTAATTTTCATGTAAAAATGTGACACTGAAAGAGTAATCTTGCAATTCTACATCAGGTTTTTATGAGTGACTGTAAAAATCAGCACACAATGTCTTTCCTTTTAGAGACCTGCCATACAATAACCATTAGCTAGTAGTTAAAAACATGGCTGGTTTATGGCCCAACATATTTTGTGATGTAATATTGAACATTCATTTTTTAATTCTTTGAAGTTTGACTGTCTTACTTAATTTTTAGATATTATAATTTGCTTTTCTGCGTGGCTCTTTCTACTTTGAATTGGTAGAAGGACTGATATTTGCAGTCTATGTTTGGGATTCTTCATTTTGTTACTTGGCTTTTTTGCTTTGCGATTCTGCACCTGTATCACGTGACAAAGGACACAGAGGAGTGCTACTTCTGTTTCAGTGTGACTGTGTGTGCGTGTGTGTGTGTGCTCATGTTGAGTGCGTGTGACACATGGTACAGAGCCATGATTGCGGTTGTTCCACTCCAGCAGTAATGATCCCCCCTGTGCGACGAGCAGCTCTCTATAACGTTCATCAATTAACATCCTTCACGCATACACCTACTGCCTCTTTCATGCAACATTTACAGCAACAGTCAGTTATTGCCAAAACTCAACATGATTAGTCAGGGGACAGTTGTTGGAATCAAGAGCCTTTCTTAAATGCTCTCTGCGCAGGCTGTCAAGTCTGAAAATAACTTTATTACATCTGTAGCCTGTTGATGTGCATTTGTTATTCAATAGGGACGTGAAACGCAGCAAAGACAGGCTTTCTGAAAACTGTGCCCTTTGGCAAGCCCTCAAGCTTGAATTTAATTTATTGAAACATTACTTTGCTGCAGTTTGAGGTTAATTAAATCTATTCCAAACCATTTCGCGATATCTAATTTGCAATTTTTCTTTACTTCCAAAACGGTCAGAGTCGTGTCAGGAATTGAAACACGATCTCATCTCCCCAGGTTTGTTCTTAATTAGTAGATGTAACCGCTCAGGTTTCACTGTTGGTGTCATTGTGAATTAACCACGCCACGCCTGTTTGCTGCTTTACCCAGTGTGCCATTCTGACACTGACATCCTCTCTTACTCCTTCAAATGTCCAAGTTGGTTGTTGGACATGCATACTTGTAGACAGGAAATGGAACTCCAATCTGTGTAAACTCAAAGCCAGGAGGATACCTGAGTGCTCGATAGTATCAAATATAAGATGGTGTCAAATTAAATTAGCCCTTTCCGTTGCATTGGTGCTAAAATCATGTCATTTTCTGAGAATTTGTAGGAGGCCGGTGATTGAAAATGAACATGTCTTTCTCTCACATGCTCTCATCAAGAGCAGCAATTTATGGAGGTCTCATATTTTGAGAGTTTTGCCTCAGAAAGATGAAGATACAAATATCTGAATAAAATATGTAAACTGCCTCAAGACTATGACAAATCCATACCAGCTAAATATCTTCGCAGGGAAAACAATTACAGGCAAGAGTAATGGCTCTTCAATTACGGTCAACAATAGGAGAGCGAGAGCTACAGAGAAAAGGGAGAGAGCCAGGCGTTTTTTGTAACTTGGCAGTATAGTGGTTAACACGGTTAACGTTTGTGCATAATGACTCCTGCTCAATCCCATTTTTGCGATCAACAGGCAAGGACACAGAGATCACCTGGCTCACAGTTATATATGTCTGTTTTAGCTCACCACAAAAAAAGTTTTTCCATACCAAAACTGTACAATGATTAATTATGTGATGAAGAAATTGGTCACATTTGTGGACACAACAGTCCCTCACCCAAATGAGACACTTCCATTAAAGCTGCCCAGACAGTATGCCTTGCATAACGGAAACATTTTATTCAACTTATTTAATTACAACCCACGAGCACACACACTTGTACCTTATCTCTCAATATAGACGCATTGTACCCCCTGTCATCCAATTCAGGCTTCAATCCTCACTTGCCATGCCGTAGTTTAACTCAACTATGTGGTAGCGTATACCAGCTTGAAAGCTGTTGAAAAATTGAGGAGACACTCAATGTTAATTGTCAGATTGTAACTCATAAGAATCATCACCTGTAAGCCATCTAAAAATTCAGACTCATATGAATGAAATCTAGGGCCAGTGGCATATGTGCAAAATGGTCTCCGGTTAAGTTTGTGTCTCCTTATTTTTGAAGGGGGCTGGCAAAACAGTATGCATGGTGTGAATAAACACAAAATAAGCTATCATTTATCATTTTTGCAAGGTGTCCACGAACCTCCACAAAAGACAAATAGATTGAGGTCCAGCCTCATTATCGTCACTGGAACCCAAGAGATGCCAGTACATGCTGCAGTGCAGGCAAGCATGATTATTGATGGTTGTGATTACATCTCGCCATCCATTCCTTCCCATTTTCTATCCCCCCTGCTGCTCGAGAAGGGTTGTGCAGAGTGATCGGCAACTAATGAGGCGGGCATGGTTAGTTAGGTCAAGCGTGGCATGGGGTGTTTGTGTCTCAGTGTGAGTGTGTCTATGCGGTTGTGTGTGAATTGGCATAACGACAACAGACCGACGGACTGCAGCTGGATTGCTTCCCCGAAGGCTGAGATACTTCAACCCCTCCCTCCCTTCCTGCAAGTTTCCTCTCTTTTTGTGCGCTACACCCGATTGCTTCAAGATGAGTTTGGTTTCACTGTCTATCCCTCCGAGCCAACATAATCCAGACTTCCTTTACTTTTGAGTGCAAATGTACGTGCCCTGTTTGTGTGGACTAATCTGCAATGGCAAGTGTAAACAGATGCCACAATACTCACGTATACACACAGAAACCCACACATGGATGTTTTATTCTCCTCCGCCTCCCAACACATACAAACATGCACCGCAAATTAAATGCAACTGCTGTGTACGAGTTAACTTCCCGTACAGAATAAATAGTGTCTCTCGAACATTTGTGGCCATGTGAATCAAACATTCTTTGGTCTGTGCGGTGAATCCTCTGTGAGGTTAAAGGTTTGTATTCCTCCAGCTGTAAATCTGAACAGCAGTTGTTAGCATAGCACTGACATTTTGCAGGGAAGATTTAGAGCTTTGGCAGCCTTTATATTTTCTAACCCCTCCAATGTCTTCCACAGTGATTCAGAGTTAAATGCTACTTACAGTATTTACTGTAAGCTCTCCTCATTCAATGTACTGTAATCTAGGGGTGAAAAATGACAGCGAACACATACGGTTTTGTATTCTTAAATTTCTTGCTTTAATCCCCCTTCTTTTTTTTTTTTAAATTTTCCTTCTGCATTTGATTAATCTGCTGCACTTAGTGGGGTTCATTCTTATTTAAATGCTCATTGATTTTGTTCCAGGCTCTGAGGGGCTTTGTCTTTTTCCCTGTAAGCTCTAGGTGGCAGTAGATACTTACAAGCCACGCTTTGACTCATAAAGAGGTTTATTAAGGAATAATTAGAATGATATATGGGACTGTCTGCGTCTATCCACATCCGTTTTCCTCTAAAATGACTATTTCATAGAATAAGTATCAAATTAGGGCTGCACATGCCTTCTATATGGAGCACGTGAAAACACACCTCAGCATTTAGTCATTAATCATCATGCGTGGTAACGCCACTGACAGTATGACTATGTGCATGTCATTGAGGCAGAAGATAAAGACTGCATGTAAACAGTAGTCAGAAAGTTGTTGTTTGTGAATGTATTGGATGTTTAGAAGAAACATATATTTTGTCCCAACTATAACTAAATATTACCATCTTGATGTATCTCATCACTATATCTCACCATTGTGTGCGCTGACTTTTAAAATATAAGATATACGATAAAGTTAAGCATCAACTTGTGTACTCACCAGCAGAGTTTCTTGGCCTTTGTCAGCCTTAAAAGTACCACAGAAAGAAAGAACACAACTGCGATGGCTGGAACAAGACCACAATTTAAGGGACATGAAAAGTCCACACACCTGTGTTCAAATGTTTTTGCGATTGTGGAAAGAAAATAGCCCCAGTTAAACCGTTTCATATATTTTTCAAGCTTTAATGTGAGCACAAATTTGAATTGTAACTTGAAATAACTCAGCTCAAAAAAATGTTAAAGTAATAATAAACAACTGAGATAATGGTTGCAAAAGTGTGCACACCTGCTTATTTGCAAGATTTTGGCTTTGTTTACATTCAAAATTATGTTATGCTGGAGTCAGCACACCTGCCACTCTTTAATGTGCTTCTGATTAAGTAAATAAGTTCAGATGTTCTCGCAGACTTTTGACTTTTCTTTTGCTTTCTAGCAATGGCCTGAGGGTTTTGCGCTAACTTTGACTCGTATGAGACCATATCAAAATCTCCCAAGCATGTGGGGAAATGTGTTACAGTCTGATGTAACCAAACTTTATTTGGAGTTAACCAGGGGCACTTGAAACAGTGTCAAGTGTAAGCTGACTCTCACTTAACATGAGTTTGAATGAGATTGGTTAACTCTGAAGACAGCTGTATTCACAGGTATAAGAGGGTGGTGCGCACATTTAAAAATGATTTATCTTGATCAATTTTTTTTATACGTATTGCAAAAACCTGGCATCTCCACAGGGGTGCGTCGACTTACAATGCCCACTGTAACTGGCCATTTGTATGTTTATCTGTTTGTCTGTCTGTTGAGTAGTCGCTCCTCTGCTCAATCACTCTCTTGCTCCCTTGTTCTCTCTACAATCGCTCTGTAACAAACACTTAATTCTGGCAGTGGTTTGGACTGTGCCGATACCCTCCATTGTGCATGGCAGAGCCTTGTCAAAGCAGCGGTTGTTTACACACTGCTTAGAATAATAAGAGGGAGGAATTATACTGAACTGATTAATCAAGTGGAGACCTTGCACTTGTTAGACGACTTCTCCAGACATAGAATGGATGGTGATTTGCTTTGGAAAAGAAGGCAGCTGATTGGTGTTTGGTCCAACACCATGGCCATGTTATAGGGCACAGACATAAATCAGTGTCAAATAGAGTTTTATTTTCAAGGGCAAAGTCATATTATCACTGATAAGAGTTACTCAGGTAAATTATGAATGCATTTATTAACCAGAAGTTTGAAATAGCAATAATAATAGGAAACATTTAGATGGTCTAAGAATCTAGACAGGTATTTCAGTGACACTCAGGGAATTTTCTTCGATAGCTCATATGCATTCGGGCATGAAAATGGGCACATCTTGCTTTTCGTGCCTGTGCAAGCCATGTTTGGGAATTTGGAAGACTGCGTCGTGCCATGCTGGGCATCCGGCGGACCAAGCGCGTTCTCTTTTGCACATACCCAGTGCATCTGACAATTTGGTGGCTGAATATAGATTCAACTTTTGCCGGAAGCAGGTCTAAGTTGTGGTGCAGGTGGTGTTTTTTGGGTCAAAAAATTCATGTACTGTTCAGTGAGAAATAAAGGAAAATGGGGTTGGGTTTTGCGGAATGTACTTGGAAATATATCATGTGGTGATTACATAGACTTAAAAGTTACATGTGCAATACAGTGGAGGTAAAGATCCCCAAGATCATTATTCTCGGGGTGCAGAATGAAAAACATATACAATATAGAGAATTTGCAGCTCGGCCTCTGATCTTGCCATGAATAATTGAGTGATCATAAGGATAAAGCTATCCTGTGAAAAGTTACTGACGTGATACCTACTTCCCTGCATGCTCACGCTGCTGTTCGACTACATAAGTGATATTTGGGTTACATGGATGCCATGCCGATGCTAAAAGGAATCAGAGCTGGAGTAAAAGGAGCGTCTAATCTTTTCATCTGACATTTTTATTGAATGCGTCTTGGAGCAACCAAGGGCTCCTTTAAGATCCTGCCAGAGTCACTTAAGGAAATCAGAGTGGGGGCTTTGGGAGCCAGCAGGGGTTCATTAGAACCAGACTGGCCAGACTTCCTCTGCCAGGGAACTGAAAAGGAGGAATACAGAAGGAGAGATGAATAAGGTAGCGACCAGACAGTGGGCAGAAAATGGTCTGAAAGACAGTAAGTAGGAAAGAGGGTGGTGAAACTAACCAAGTGCGGTAGGTAGGCTGAGAGGAAGACTGCGCGAAAGCAAAGAAGGGCACAGAAAGTGCTGCCATGCCAGTCTACGTTGACAGCTTGACACCACAAATCAAACTAGCAAATGAAGACAAGAAACAAGACAACAGTTCCTGGTATCGCAGCCAGTCTGCCTCTTTCCTATAGGCACTTTAAAGCCGTATTCCTTTTCATTCTTTCTCTCATTTCCGCGAGAGCTTAAATAGAAACATAACTTTGGTTTTCCTCTCCTTTAGTAAGGTACCTCAGGTCCAAATGTGGCTCTGTCTTCCAAATGTGGCTCTGTCTTCTGTGTACGAAAGAATCCAATGTCAATTGTTGATTGTTTTCTATTGAGTGGAACCAATGAAAAGCGTTTTTTTTCCCCTTTTTGTGCTGAGGCTATTCATACCATCCAGCTCTCTTTATACTACCGGGAATATTTGCTGTATAGAAAAAGCACATGCGACTATGCGCCTATACTCATCATCTGTAACCTTCCAGTGAACTCAACCAACGACAGCAACATTAAATGTCACTTCATTTCAATCATTCCATTTTTGTTGTCAAATACAAGGAACATTTCTTTATGGGCTGCAGAGTGTCTAAAGGCACACTGCCGCAAACATGCTACATTGACCCCTAATGGAAGTTTACAATTATTATTAGGCTTTCCAATTTTTTACAATTCAAAAAAAATAAAACAAGGTATTAGACAGTAGATTGCGATTGATGAGACAATTTGCTGTTGGTCGAGAGGGCAGTTTGACAATTTCACTTCACTTTGCTTTTGTGCTGGCTCTTCTCTTGTTTTTAAGCAACCTGCTCCCCTGTTGGAAAGACGGTCAACAACCTGGCTCGGTCAGGTCCCTGAAGCTTGGATATGCTTGTGAAATATCATTTTACAGCTTTGTTCCCCAATCTGTCACAGCACAGCAAGCACCTTTGTGTGAGGATTAGTAAAGACTCATTCAGAGGAGGAAGAAATAGGGATGGAGTTCCCGAGTGCCCAGGACCTTGCACATCTCTGTAAAGGGGCTCTTGCTCAAAAATCTGTATGGTGCCAAAAGATCGAATGTTGTTTTCATACTTCTTTTTCTTAAACCCCTGATGAAAATATTGACCAGACTACTTGACTTAATTTCTTTCAATTTGAATCCGATCTGATGATTCAGATTTACATGCTAGAAATTTTAAACACATCTTCCTCAATCTATCCACCTTGCTGTGCTTAACAAGTCATCAACATTCAGCATCTCAACAATAGGCAAGCAGATTAATAACCAAATACTTTTCCCTCCCTTACACTCAAGTTCTTTATACTTTCCTACCATCACTGAGGACCTGTACACATCCAACCCCGATGCTACGACACACATTTTTTTTTTTACTTTGCATCCTAAAATGATCAATGTTTATTTCAACATTGTTTTAAAACATCATCAGCATGATGTGTTTTTGACTTTCAAATGAGTGACAACTCATTTGAAGGTAGCTATTAAGAGGCTTTGAATGTCTTTGCATTCATTTAATAACAATAATAATATTTTATATTATTCAGTGTTAATCGTTCATTTTCTGAACCTCTTTACTTCACGAGGGTCACAGAATTAATTGTTGTTTTTATTATTAACTTGTTAAATTGCTTGACAGTAAATTGATAACTATTGGAGGAGCCAGGAATTAAAAAAAACAAACTCCCTTATTCTGCCTTAAAGCAATCATAAATATAAAGACCATTCTTCCATTCATATTCAGTACCGCTTATCATGTTCAGGGTCACGGGCTCAAAAAGCAATCTCAATGGATATTTGAAGAAACACACTCACATTCACACCATCAATGACGGGCAACTGAAGCAACGCTGCCTGCACAGGAGTCAGGCATTTGAAGCACTACAGTGACCAAATATAAAGACCTCCAAATGCAACCAACTCATAACACAAAGAAGACAATGACCTTGCTGCCTTTTTAACGCCTTCATTTTTATCTCCTTGGAAAAGGAAGTGAATGTCAGACATTACAGTATTGTGTTTCATATTACACCCGATCCACTATCTGACATTGCACTGGACCGTTTTGAAATATGTTTGAAAGGATGTATTTTTTCTCCCCGAGTGATTTGGCCTTTCATTCCACAAATAACCCATTGGCTATTGCAGTGTCTGCCAAGCTCCTATTGAGACAAGGCATTCATTTTACATTAGAAAAATCTCATGGCACACTGCCAAACAAAAGTGTCACAAAAACATGAATACTGAAGTAATTATGATCTCGCCTCAGTTTTATTCACAAACAGTGTGAAATCTGTGCCTGTTTAATTGAACACAAAGCTTTCATACTCGCGGGAAGTCACGACTTACTCTCTCAAATGAATGACAATTGGTCGATACGCACCTCCTGCTATCTAATGGGGGTCTTGTATCTTATTCTGTTTGGGTTGTTGGATTGGCTCCGCGACAACTCTTGACTGAATATGATACTTTATTTACATAGCACATTTCACAACAGCTGCAGGTGTAAGCTGTAACAGAGCATTTTTCATATAACATAAAATAACAATAATCGAACTACGATGACTTTGAAAAGAAAAAAATGAAACACAAGTTGATGATACGAACAAAGTAGACAGCAGAAAATAGTCCCAGTCTTGTGTTGGGTCGAAAGCTAATGAATAAAGATGCGTCTTCAAACGAGTTTTAAAAATGGAGAGAGAGGGAGCTTGTCTAACATTTAAGGGACGGTCCTTCCAGAGGGAAGGACCGGCAACAGAAACGGCTCGATCCCCTCTGACGCGCCATTTAGTCCTCGGCACCTCCAGTAGCGTCTGGTCCGCAGACCTGAGGCACTGGCCAGGTGTGTAGGGGTGGACTAGCTCAGAGAGGTAAGCCGGGGTGAGACCATTTAAAGATTTGAAAACAAATCGAAGTATCTTAAAATGAAATTTAAATTGCACTGGGACCCAGTGAAAGGAGGCCAGATTTCGGGGTATGTGCTCCTTGTTCTGTGTTCCATTTAGAAGGCAAGCAGCAGCATTTTGGACCAACTGGAGACACTTGAGGGAGGACTGGCTAACTCCAAAATAAAGCGCATTATAATAATTTAGCAGAGAGGTAACGAAGGCATGAATTACTGTTTCTAAGTGTTATTGAGAAAGGAACGGCTTTTCCTTAGCCACCTGCTTAAGATGGAAGGAGCCACATTTAATAACAGCACTGATTTGACGGTCCAATTTCAAATCACTGTCCAATCTGAAATCCATATTCAAGACTGGTGGCTTTAGATAGGATGGCAGGGGGCTCGATCAGCAGGGTGGAATGTACAAGGGCCACTGACACCATCACTTCTGTTTTCTTTTCGTTGAAATTCAAGAAATTCACTGATGGAAATAAAATACGGTATTAATGCTGATTCTTGACACTTTCAGTGCCTAGCTCTAATTTGGATTTATAGTTTTTACTTTGGTCTTTCATTAGTCTCATTTTCAAAGAAAAATGTACGCTAGCTGTACAAACAATTAGTACCTGTTGAATTTAAGATTTTGTGACTGTCTACCTAAAATGATAGCGAGCGAGGAGAGTCCTTCTCAGTGAAAGTCCAAAATCCAAAGTCGTGTTCTAAACCCCATTGAGCATCTGCGGAAAGATGTGAAACTTGCTGTCAACAGATTCTCTCCTTCCAATCTGACTGACTTAGCTTTTTTGCAACAAAGAATGGGCAAACATTTCTCCTTTCATTTGCCGAACATTCTGAAAACCATAATTTCTGCTCCACTTCACAATTGTGCTAGTTTGTTTTAATCCATCACCCCCCCCCCCCCAAAAAGGAATATCCCATCCATTTTTCTCTTGTTTTACTTTGACCAGAAAAGTTTTTCTTTTCATCACTGCCATTCGCAATTGGCTACAAAGTCTGCCTCTTTAATTTGAAAAAAAGCAATAGGTGATGATTACCATGACCTGGATGACAAAAGTAGGTGATATATATTGACTGCTCTTTTCTCTAACAGATCAATCGAGCTCCAAGCTTTGGTACAGATCAGAAGATCGATTTTGATGTCAAGAGAGGAGTTTTGCTCAACGCTCTGAAACTGCTCAACATTAGGTAATGTTCTGAGTTCAATTTAGAGATCCGTTATGCTTCAAGTGTAAAGCAAACTTCCAATCATTCTTTGGGGGTGAGGTTCAATTGTCTGGTGTTCTTTATTTCGCGAAACCAAAGTACCCGGACATAAGCTCACATGGGCATAAGGAGACACAAAAAAGTTGAAGCTGTGATTCAAATCCAGAGTGTGCTAACCACATGCAGCACCAGGCTGCTTTTCTCCCATTCCAGTGTTCCAGTGTTTAAGAATAACAATTGTTAAATTGTTTGATTATTTTCCCCATTCTTAATTGAGGAAGTTCCCTTCTATTCTTCTGGTAATGAACTTGCCCACAAATTGATCTTTGCACACTTGACTTTCTCCAGCTCCAAAGTCACACACAAACACAATTAATTAATTGCATGCGGAATAGATCTAGTAGGGTCAGCTTTAGTGAGCTTTGCAAAAATCCCACAGGATGAAAAAAAAAATCACTTTCTCCCATTGGCTCAGCAGGTCAAAATAAATGTCTCATCAAATAGGTCTCAAAAGCAAAATCTCATGGTTGACCTTGGCACTGTTCTTACAGTACAAATTTAACACAGATTATTTTTATTATTTCATGACAAATGAATTGTAGGATGCAATAAATGTGGTGGTGGTGGTGGTGGTGGTGAAAGGGCTCTTCTACATGTTCATGCTGAAGTGACCAATGTTCTTTGTTCTAGTCTCCCTCGCTCGCTCGATCCTCCCTTATATCGTAAAGGCTTCACTTCTCCCAAAGGAGGGCTTGTGGTCCCCGAGTCCGCTCGCAACACCAACTGCATTAACGTGGGATCAATTCAGACCCGGCCGGGCATGGTCATTGATAAACCTCTGTCCCCACCCTAACGGCACTCAATATCCAATTTGAAGGGCCAGCGATTGACTAAAATGAATTGCCCTTTCTCCAGACAAGCAACGGCCTACTTGTATTAGAAGTCTGCTCATGTTCATCTTCTGTTAGTGGGTTTGTTTGTGTCTCTGCGACATAAATGATTGCCGTGTTCGATATTTGGCACGGTGTTATTTTTGGTTTCGAGCATCTCAGTTGCATTACCATGACAAGGCAAATGAGGGTTTTGAAAATGCTGTCACGTGTGGAGTCATGCAAAATATCATAAAATCAACCCCGAACACACCCGATGAGCATTGATCTAATGATTAACTCTGTATGTGCTAATTTGTGTGAGTTTTGTTTAGCTTTGTGGTGTCACAGCAAGAGGACCATATGTAAGAAGAGGAATAAGAGTCATTATTTGAGTCGATTAAATGGAATCCTTGAAACGATTGTTTTTGGCCTTCCACTGTGTTTTTGGACATACAGTTTACTTTGGCAGTGGATTGTCTGCACTGGTGGTGTCTGTGACGGTGCCTCAACATTACATTGACTTTGTATTTATTTGTGTCAATGTAGAGCCAGCGATAAGAAACGTAACCTGGCACAGCAAAAAGCCGAGGCCCAGAGGCGACTCTATGGGCACGGCTCTGTAAAGAAACTCTCGGCTGCCTCATCAGACTGGGAGCGACAGCGTCACACCCTGGAGCGAAGGCGAGAAGAGCTTGTGAGTTATAAAGACAACACTTCATTTAAATTTAGTCTAAGGCTTTTGATTTGGCAAGCAGACAATTACAAGGTTCTTCCAGAAAAGTTACAGGACTGGCGTCACAAAAAAATGTGCTTCAGGTTTTCCATGTTGAAGTATGCCCCCTGTCGTCTAAGGCACTTTCCCAGCCTTCTCTGCCAGGCCTTCGTGCACTCATGAAAGGAGTCTTGTGTGATCTTTCACAGCTCCGTCATCACGGCTATCTTGTTGTCATGCACGTTTTCAAAATGGGTCCCCATGATGATCCGCTTTAACTTGGGAAAGAGGAAAAAAAAATACACCAGGTTGGGTGGTTGGGGCGGTTGCTCCATCTCTGCGATGTTCTTGGACAGGAACTGTCAGATGCTCATTGTGCTGAGAGGAGATGTTTTGTACCATTTAAGCAGCTCTCGCCTCCTCTCACACTAAACAAAATCGACACCGCAGGATCTCAGCATAGTGTGCTGGTTGATAGTCCGGCTGATATTGGAATGGACAGTTCTCAGTTTGGGTTTGAAATATGAAACTTTTCTGAACCAACTCGCATGCTTTTCTCCACTTTATTGGCCACATACCGTACTGGCCCGAATATAAGACGGTTTTTTTTGCATTAAAATAAGACTGAAAAAGTGTGGGTCGTCTTATATTCGGGGTCTAGACATTATACCCATTCACGACGCTAGATGACGCCAGATATGATTGAAGAGAATGCTGAACTTGACTCCCCAGGCCAGAGCGAACCCCTGTCACGAAGAATAAAAATAAAAATAGCGGTAGCACAAAGAAGAAAAATTTAAAAAATAGTGGTAAGAAAGAAAAGAGAAGAAAATAATGGAAGAGATAACAGAAAATGGAGAAACGTAGCGACAAGAAGTTATGATGGAATTTACATTTCAAAAACCAGAAGCCATTCATTTACGAATGTGATTGCACTTTAGTTTACATATTTAAATGTTCAGATATTAAGATTTGAATGAGGCAAAAAAAACATGCTTTTTCTGTCAAATATATTGTTATAATCATTTGTTTCAGATGTACTGTAATTATTTTCTGTATAAAAATTAATTTGGTGTTCAAAAAGTCTTTTTTTCAAACTTGAGTCTTGAAAAAGAGGGGGTCATCTTATCATCAGGGCCATCTTATATTCGGGTCAATATGGTACTCATGTGGAACATCTGCTGAGCAACTGTGGTCAAGCTAGTTTCAAAAGCTATTCAAATGTCGATTGTTCACTCAAAGGCTCTAAGTATTTCAAAGTTGCTCAAGCCTACAAACTTTTCACAAACATCTCATTTTCGTCAACGCTGAAAGCCTAATTTTTCCAAGACAAGTGTACTACATTTAACTATATTTCAGTCATGGAGTTTTTCTCATTTAGATGAGCTACAATTACTTCACGCCTCACACCCTCTTTGATTTGCATTTGAATGAGCCACAGTAATCAGTGTGTAGTACGAAAGGGTATCCTATATTTAAAAAGCTGCATGAAGTTTGAAGTGCACATTCAGGTGTCGCCCTGTTGAATGTACATGTCACTTAGTTCTCACTGTTACTGGTGCGAGTCTCTCCTCCCTTCCGACTAATACCTATATTAAAAGTTATCAGTGGCAAGTAGGCATTTTAAGTGACTTATACTATGAGGCAGAATCTCACCTGAATGAATGAATCTTTTTGGCTTTTTTTCCTCTCCTAGAAAGAACGATTGGCGCAGGTCCGCAAGCAGATTTGCAGGGAGGCGCATGAAAAACAACATCTGGGCAACTACAGGTAAGACAGAGGCAAACTGTCAAGGACTTTTGCCCGCAGAAGCATCACCCATAATACTTATGTCTGCTCCACTTGCAATTATGGGGCCTTCTTATTTCTTTGATGTCTCCAAGGAGAAATCACGCCGCGCCAGAGCGACTAAACAGGCACGGTGATACATGAATGATCATTTGTACAAGTCAACATTATATAGAGTAGAAAAAAGAAAGGACGACATTTAAGGCAAGTTTCTTTCCTGTGCAGCACGAAATAAGACTCAATATGTGTGCTCTACCTTCTTGCTGCAATTCATCCTTTCGCCCCCGCACTTGTATTATACTGTACTCTCTGCTATCTCTGTGGACCTTGGAAGACAGCGTGCCATCTCGACAGAGTTACCTTACAAATGCATCAGAACCCCCTCTCAATGTGACTAAACATCAAGTTCTGATGTACAGCTTGGGTGCTTGGAAAGCCTTTCTGCATCTGTCTTTCTTTTACATAAAGTGTTCTGTGAGCAACATTTTCACTTGAGATAAATGAAAGCTTGAGTTTGTTTCATGATGATGATGTTTGACGGCCTCAAAACCACTTCTGGCTGTCGTTTGAAACGCAGTTTCATTTTATTGTAAACGGGAATTATGTGACTCCTTCGAATATGAAGGAAGCAGCACTGGTTCCACAGATAATAAAATGTTGCCTAATTTTTTGATACTTGAAGTCGAATCTGGACTCCTCCTACATTGTCATGAAACGTTAGATCTAAAAGTGTTATCTCACTAAGCGGCTAATGTGTGCAAATATTGAACTTATCAACTTTTCTGACGAAAACCAGGGGGGCCGCCCGTGTTATTAACTACAGTGATGCATAGAGTTTGGGAAAGTATTTGCGAAAGACAGATGTTGGGATAGCATCTATCTGGGACAGTATTGTGCAGACTATTTGCCACTCATTTGCTACTGGGACTTGGGACTCAATGCAAAAAAATGTGCGAACCTTCCCCAGCAATCAGTTTTTTACTATCCCCTGTTGAAGATGGATTTTGATAATATGGATATGCTTAAACGCTGGTGCAGGCTGGTCCTTGCCTTCAAATTTCGCTTTTATAAACTACTTCACCACATTCTTGCTATACACCTTATTGCCTTCCTCTTGTTTCTCCCGGCATGATGATCAATGTGGAGAGGAGTTGCTGATATTAAACTGAGCGGCAAATGCTTGTGTGAATGCTACACACAAATGCGCCGACCTATATTGGAACTATGATCACGCGGTTGGTTGGTCAAGTGGTGAATAAAAAAAGAACTCTAGGGACACGTCTTAGGACCGTTTACAAATGGTTCTGACTGGATTCACACTAGAAAAAGTTTTTGCAACATGTAAAACTCTCTGCCAACAAATTTGCAACCTTTTATGAACCCTAACGACACCCAAACTGCTATGCGAGCAAGCATTTGCCGCAGTGAGGTACGGGTTTAAGGAATTATTGTGTTCAAGACTTTTGTAGTGCAAACATCGCTTCAGTCAGACAACACAAAAAGGGTACTGTATGTTAACAAGAACTGTTTGTCGTGCAGTGGTTGCACTACAAATTACACAGTTCTGTAACTGTTCTCAAATTTGACTCCCAGCCAACTCTTACTATTGTGCACTCAAATAAATCTGTCATCCCCTCAACACACACACACACACACACACACACACACACACACACACACACACACACACACACACACACAGTGAATCCTATTGTATGCCATCATGTACAAAGTAATTTTTGGCAATGCAAGATGGCATCTCAGTGTGTATATTTATATTCCAGTTTCAAAATGCAATCAGGCTGTTTGCAAATTCTGTCTACAATTTCTGTTTGTTTGTGTGTCCCCCCCTTCCTCCCACCCCCGTTCCCCACATCAACATTTTAAAAACAATATGCTTTTCACACAGAGCTGTGCACAAAAAGCATAAACACACTGTGACTGGTATACTGTGCCAAAAAGCCCATTTTTAATACTCGACTCCAGTGTTACCCAACCTCTCGAGTCAAAGCACATATTATATATTAGAATTTGATTTTGATGAATTTACTCAAAATGTACTAAAATCACTACTCTGTGTTTGTGTAAAGGATTTGACGATGTGTCTGCTGCCCACGATAAGTTACACTACCAAGCTCATTATCTTAGGTGGCACACATGCATCAGCCCTGAGTTGAAGTACCAACATTGAAAGAATTAGCTTTTTTACCCATCTCATGGACCATTCTAGTCTTCCAACCTTGTCTAATCTAAGTTATTTATCAACAGAGGGATTCCTTTGCATTCAAATGGTGACCTGGCACAAAACTGGAGTCTGATGACTGCACTGCTTTGCATTTGTCTGTTCTAAATCAGGTGCCGACGAGCCAGCTGGAGTGTGTCATCATCCATTTAACATCTCGTAAGATGGGTACCTGAAAGACACTATTGCTGAAATGAAGAGCCTGATGTAAATGGCGTCTGAATCATCAAGTCCAATTGGAAGCTTGTAGGGAGAGGATAATGTCAGCCTTTATATTAAAAGTATTGCAGAGTCATTGGGATAATGAAAAGTCCGTATGTTCAGGGAAAAAAGGTGCAACACACAGCTGTTAACGTCCACGATTCAAGTGGTGGACTTTTGCCGTTCGCGAATGATTTATGGAGCTTTTAGAGAACCAACACCTTCAGACTTTGTTCAGCTACTATAATTTACGTTCACTGCTAGAAAGACACTTTTAAGTGCATTTACAAAGAAAGGACAAAAATGTCGCCTTGATGGGCTGCGAAAAAGATGGTTTCATAATATGGGATTTAAAAGAATGATATACACTTCAGTCTTCCAGCATGGTTTTTTTTTCTTCTTGAAAAAAAAAGATATTGCGGTGAAGTTTAAATGTGAATTTGTACAATATTTAAACATGGCTTGCATCTCATAGGTTGACTACAATGCTTCAAAGAAACATTTCAATGATCTAAATTGTCAAGGACTAGAATTGAGTGAAGAGATTTGCTCGCATAAAATTCCGAGGTGCTGAGGCACATGACGATCTTTCAGTGTTAGGTTGTACCGACGGCCCGCATGGAACCCGGCTAGATAAAAAAGAAACAATTCCCTTTTCCAAGAGTCGACGCAGCTCTTGGACTTTGTTCAGATCTTTGTACTGTCACCAATTAACTGTTGACTCAGACATATTTTATTCAGCAGCCAAGACAGAGACACATGTAAAACACTTTCAGCCTGATGCTGGAGCTACATTGCAATTAGTGGTGGTTGTATTTTTGGTTTGATGAATATGTCTCCTCTCTATACCTTATGGCGGCCACAAGAGTATCACAAGATAAAATCTTGTGTGATTTCCCGGGGTCTTGTGAGAGTTGATGAGCGTTGTCGGTTCGTTGGCTGGATTTTTGTGCTACTTTGGGGGCATATTTTTCCTATTTTGTTGTTGTTAAACAACTTTAGGGGTATTCAAATTTAGATTCATTTGTAATCTATATTCAGATTACATTTGGCCAAAGAAAGACAGGAGAGTGTTCTTGTATCCGTGACCAAGTCCAGTTTAACTCGACACTAACACTGACCATGCTACAGTTTTGATCTGATGGCTGAACTGATGACTTCGGAAACATTGGGTGATGTAGTCTCAGGATAAGCGGGCTGTAGTTTATACATTTTCTTTAATCCCCTCAGGCCTAACACAAACACTGGCCGCTGTTAGTTCAGCGAAAATATGTGTTAAGAATGACTGACGTTTGTACCATATCTTATCTCAAGGTTTTCACTTGTTTGCTTCTTTTTTTTGTGCTTGTCACATTTCTTCTCCCGCTTCATGATTTGACACCGTTTTATAGAAATGAATGTATTTGTTTGCCACTTCTTGTGTCTGTTTTAATATGTTTTACATTTGTCTCACCTGATGAGCCAGAACCTCAAACTCTTCTGGTCACACTGCATGGTCTTTTATAAGCCCTCGCGAGCATCTCCTTGTCAGCAGTTGCCCTTGCTCGCTATACGCACCCTTTGTCGTCGCCCCTTCTTCCACAGCTCTCCTTTGTGAACTAGTCTTTCCGTCTCAGAGTGTCAGAAGTTGTTCTCTTTTGCTTTTCAGCTTCCTTTCCTCCTTGCATTGATGACCCTTCTTTCTCCCTTTTGCTGCACTCCACCCTCACTATCCGTGTTCTTCTCTCTCTCTGTGTATGTGTCTCTGTGGCCAACAGACGTATTTACCCCCCAGACGACAAGCTGCTGTTGGAGAAGTATGAAAGCCTGCTCTCTTCCGCCTTTCAGACCTTCCTCGCTGGGCGAGCTGCCTCGCTTCAGAAGGAAATGAATAATCCTCTGAAACAAATGAAGGCACGTATCTTGGTGGCTGACTGACTGTCAAATCACAACACATCCACAATTTCACGCACACGTACACTTTGGATTACACACACAAACACCTATAGCAGCTTCCACATGCAAACACGGATGATAAGAAAACGATGAGTTTCAATTTTAGGATGCTGGAAAGCTAGTCATGTGCAAGTAATGCCAAAATTGTGAGCTATTAGGTTTTTTTTGTGCCTCTTTTTATCTGACACTTTTTCAATTCATTCCATCCCCATGCATGTCTGCACCTACGCAAGCTTTTAAAGTCAAGGAGACACAATCCACTTGCCACATATCATGTTTCTTTTTCTTCCTGTTTTATTTCCCCCTTTTTGTTACTCTTACTGAAAACTGAAAGGGCTTCAGATTTGATAACTAATAGTTAACGATGAGAGTGAATGGTGAATAGGCTTTTTTTTTGACAGTAGAACTGACACCACACAAAGTAATCTGAAAAGACTTGAGAGAGACGTCATGTGCAACTATTGCAGCTTTTGTTCAAACGCCCACCTCTTGCCCGTCACATGTTGTATTTTAGAATGTTATTGTGTTTGAAGGCGGAATCTCAGAAGATTCTTTATTTTTTTGTACAGATGCCAATCAAAAGCAAGCAGAGGAAATGCGCACATTTAGTCAACACACATAGATGCGATCTTGTTCAAAGTGTGAAAGGATGGAGATGAGTCAAGAAGAACAAATGAGGCGCTGCAGTCAGATAATCGTGTCACAGTGTGACAACGGGGCTGTCCCATTAGATGGGACAGCTTGTGAGAGATGGGAATTTTTACAGGTTACAGTTAAGACAAGATCTATCTTATCCTGACGCAAACATTCAGCAAATCACTTTTAATGACTTCTTTAGATCACTTTCTTTTTTTTATCTTTTTCGCGACCTCTTTATTTGTGCTGCTTCACAGTTTTCAGAATGACATTGTTATTGACCTGTCTTAATATCATGAGACATCATCAGTACAATCAGTTTAAGATGATTGTGCCAATGTTTGTGTCTTTTTTTTGTAATCATTCTAGCCTTTTTTGCCAATCCACGTTGCCCTAGTACTCTTCTGGAATATGTTACCAAAAAAGCCAAATATCTGAATGTAAAATCAAAATCAAAATTAAAATCAAAAAATGTGACCGTGGCCACGTTGTTCAGTCATTTTTAATTTTTATTCGTATTATTATTTTTCTTTTCTATATTTTAAATTAGAACAAGAAAAGACACTGCATTTCAAGAAGGTATCAACTTTGTGCCCAGTGTTCAATACCATAAGCCAGAAACAGAATGGTGATACAGTATTACATTTTGGGAAAAATTCCCTTCACGTCTTGACTTGACATATGTTATGTACTGTGCAAGCCACAACTTGACTGGCTGGCGTACAACCGCAAGCAGTAATCTAAGTTTTATTACAGTGGAAATAAATGGAGAAATTAATGTCCTGTGTCAATGTGGAGGCCAGGTTGCAGAGGCAGAGAATGTCACGGTAGAAGCTGCCAATAACCGATCTAAAATACTGCTCTTTCAACAAACCTCAATAAGCAAAAGGTTTGCTCCGAACATAATTGACTGCACTTTTGCTCTTTTGGTGTAAGGAATGCGCCGGACAATAAAATGTGTGAACTTTTTACCCTTGCAATAGCAGAGCACTGCAACTGGACACTAACGCGCACAGAAGGCATCCATTTTGATCCGCAAATGGCCATCTATGTAAAAAAGAAATTGATTTGAATTAATTTTAGATTGTGCGGCTGTACACAGTGTTTTTATGTTGACAATAAAAACTGCTAAATATTGTGGAATATTATCCCATATTAGGCATTACCTGCTTGCAGCATTTTGCTTCACCGTTTTGTTCACCCATTGTCGTTCCTCTGTGGAATAATACCGGCAATCATAACCTGACATCTGTATTTTGAAATTTGAAGTGTGCATACTCAACCCAAAGAGTAACAGTTTATCCATTGTACATTGATTTCAAATGATGCCCGTGAGAACGCACATAATTATTAGAGGAAAATAAAACCCTCAGAAAAAAAAAATCCCTTCACATGCACAAACCAGAGGCCCTTTTACACCTCCAAAAGCGCATTTTAAATTTGAAGTAAAGTCTCTTTTCATTTTGATGTGAGTGGCAAATGAGAGCTTTTTCATGCTGCTAATAGTGAAATAACATCACAGTCACCTTTGCCTGCATTTCATCAATGGCCAAATGGCAAAAGGATGAGTATATGGCCACGGTTGTGAACCACTTTTTCTAAATTTAGCTTCTATCAGCATTGCCAGAGAGCACTACATGTCTATCTAGGGCTTTTTTTTTCTCCTCTACCAGTGCTTGAATTGATCACATGTGACGTATGCTCCACTGCATTTGAAATGTTTCCTCAATAGCTGATATTTCTTCTTGCGTAATACAAAATTCAGCTTCTTCATTTAGTTATCATCCATCTGATGTTTTTTTGTTTTTGTTTTTCTATTTGTGTTGAAGTATAGGAGGAGGACATCTTGGATTTGCTGGAGCAATGTGAACTGGATGACGAGAAACTGATGGGCAAATCCTCAAGGCAACGTGGCCCGAAGGTGCTTTAGCGAGAGAGGGAGACATACAAACTGGGAAAGATGAGGGAGAATAGAGGCCACTTGCCTCCAGGGACCTTGGGTTAAAGTACAAAGATGGCAAGTTGGGGAGGGCAGTAGGTAGGCAGGTGCATGGATCTAATGTTCACAGCGGATGTGATTCCGAGTCCTGTGTTTGGCTCAAGAGGAAAGAATCGCAGAGGACCAAAGAAAAGGACCCGAGTGCCTCAAGGGGACAGCTGTCAGACCGCCTACTTTTCTCGCCACACTATCTTTCTATCGCGCTCTTTCTCTGTCACATGCCCCTCCATGCCCCCAAGATTTCCCCCGACAGCACATTACTCCCTCCATCACCTTGCCTCGCTCGCCTCCCTTCAACATACACCCCCGCCTGCTCCCCGATTTGCTTCCCGCACATCTACATCCATTCCTCACTTGAGGGCTAAATTGGCTGGAACACTCACTCGACAGGGCAGTTCAGTGATGCATTTGCTCGAATAAGGACTTGTTTAGACACAATCGCTGTTGTCCAAGTTCATTTGGATGGCGTCACTTTCGCTGGTGCCGAATGTGCGGAGAGAGACATTCAAAGCCGGGGAAAGAAAGAGCCATGACGGATAAATTTACTCCGTGGGGTGTCGTGCTCACATGCCATCTGGTGAAAATTGAACCAAAAGCTAGGAAAAAAAAGTGAGAAATAGTGATTGGGGACATGATTTTTGAGAAGGAAGAGGCACTAGACAGAAAGGATATGAATTTTTTTTTCTCAGATTCTTGTAACTCGACAACCACTCCATCATTCCAATATCCCCCTTCTTTCTGTTAGTTTCATTGAGCTCTTTCTTTAGCGTTACTTTAACCTGACAAGCCATATGGTCTTTTTCGTGGCTTTGTCCGTGCTCAAGGGCTAGACGCTGCTCATAAATTGGAATGGAAATAGAAAGTCAGTGTGGAAGCAGATTGGATGAATGTTCTGTCTGTCACATCCATTAAAAGACAATCAGGTTAAGATACATGAGCCAGTGTCTAACTTAAGCCAGACTGCAAAAGAGCGACAACGTGATTTCCTTTGGGAAACGGCAATTGATTGCCCTCCTATAATGATCACATCTTGTCCAATTCTGATACAACTGTTGTTGTCATGCTCGCATCCTAGCCTCTATGCGATTCTCTTTGTGGGCTGCCATTGTTTACAAGATGGCAGCTTCTTGATTTTGACAGATGGAAACTAAAACCAAGTTTAAACTAACAGCCACCTGAATTTCTGCAAAGAAAATGGACTGGTATGACAAATCATAGTCATATCAGGGTGAAACATTTGCAAACGGCAGGCTGTCTGGTAAGGTCAAACCTTTTTTTACGCATTACCAGTGCAGATTGTGACATACTAAATAGTTTCAGGTTTCTAAGGCGCAATCCAGTCACACTTAATTCAACTGCTGGCGGGCCCTCCTCCTAATTTCTCTCTCTGTTAACCTAATGCTCTTATCTTCCTCTTTATTGTCTCCTCATGAGCTTAATCTCTTACCGTCCCCATTCTACTCCATCAATCACCCACACAACAAGCCTGCGGTGACCGTGTGAGCCTTCCTGAATACTTCCTGCCCATTAGTTTGGCCGGCATGGCAGTGCTGACATGGTAATCGCAAGATATCAGATGGATACATGCTTTATTCATCAATTTGTCGCCTCACAGGATGGTTGATAGACACTCGATAAGATTAACATCTCTTTTTTTTTTTTTTTGTTAGTTTGTGCAGACTTAGTGTAGTTTAGCTCGTGACATCAGGTGTGGGAATCACTCGTTCTGATCTCACATGTTGACTGAGTTCCAGCAGATAAATCTTACGGGCAATATATTTTGAATTTTACCTCAAGCAACGCAACTGTGGATGATCTGAAATCATATGCCATAAAAGTGTAAAAGTAAGCTTTGAAAGGTAAAATGTAAAATCGAAGTTACTACTGCCCGATTTGGCAAGACATTTGCGCATTCAGAAAACGTTGAAGCTTTTGACCTTTAAACGTTCCGAAAATAATAAAACGGATCTTCATCGACAACCATTTTCGATAACGTGATATTTTTTTGTAATGGTACCGTAAAGCAAAAAACACACACAAAGAGGACTAATCCTTTCGATACTCATTGAGTGAAAGTCACTCCAAACATATGGTACTGAAGTTTTGTGAGATTTGTTGAGGTTCCTTTCCGTCATACATGGCCGTGGTACAGACTCTGGAATTTTCAGTGACCTTACTTTATTTTTCTTGAAAATTCTACAACCTCTCGGGTATTACATTCCAGAGGTTGCATTGTTATTAAACTATATTTCATATACACATTTATAAATGATGCATTTTTTAAAAAAAAATTACTACAACCAATGTCTTTAAATATGTTCATCCCTACCAGCCCCTGACCACCATGCCAGAGTGCAGCCAGACATCACGACGTCAACGGCCAGACTATCTGGCTGACTTCACCAGTGGCAGCAGCGTTGAAAACTCTTGCTCCTCTTCAAACGAAGAGGAGGAAGAGAGGAGAAAAACAGAAGGCGGAGGTGGAAGTGGAGAAAAGAGGGAGAAGAAAGTCTCTTATGACCTTGGGAGCAAAGAAAAAAACTTGGCTGAGCGCTCAGGTAAAGTTATAGGTTGTTTTTTATGGCAAATCGACTATACATGAAACAATTTCATGCATTTCAGGGGTTTCTTTTCATGCTTATGTGCACCCCCGGACGCATGATGTGCTCCACAAAACGTACGTCTCATTTTATCCAATACATACACAAGCTTGTTGTGGTATTTATTTGCAGTGCTGCAGAACTGTCCTCCATACTGTTTGTGTCATCTGGCCTTTTTATTTAGCTGCACGATAGAGGCAAAAATCCAACCGGACTGCTTCAATATTTTTAAGACTTGTTTTAAATTCAAACATCCGACAGTGTCAATAAACCCTGAGCATGATTGTCTTTTAACAAACAGGCATTTTTAATGCAGCTCTTTTACTGGATCTCATTGGAGTGGAATGAAAATAGATATAACATTTTTAAAGTTGTAGAAAGACAATTACATTGTTTGGCTGCCGAAATGTGTCATGTAATCTGTGAGGTTAGATGTTCAGCAAAAAAGAAAAAAAAGTTTTTGGAAAGTGACCCCACTTTCCAAAAACATGTACTGTATATTATACAGTATATATTTGTGTGATTGTAAGCATGAATGGACGTTTGTCTATAGTAGACCCCGACTATTCGTGAATAGGGCGCAAATAGCAAAAATCGTGAAACGCATCGGGAATAAAAGAAAACAACTGGATTCCCAAGAAATTCTTTCTGATAAACATTCAACATGCGTTTCCTGTGGCAAAATTCAGGTGGAAAATGACCCCTTCGCAAATAATTAAAACTATTGCTATTGGTTTATTTTTATTCATTCATTTATTTTTAAATGGTGAATCCATGGGTGCCGAGTTGGGGTATGCGAGGGTCCACTGTATGTGTCCTGTGATGACCATTTTAAGGTGTACCTCGTCTCTCAGGCAAAGTCAGTCACGATATACTTAAGCTCACTAACCCTGAATTGGCTGTCCAGCAGAATTTGATGGATTGAATTGATGTTTAGACTTTTGACGACGCATGTGCGTGAAGGAAGTGGCAGATATTTTGAAAACAAAGAAGTGATTGACAGAAAACTTGAGAGAAAACGCTCCTTCATTACCTTGAAACCACCTCTACTCTATGCTAAAATGACCCCTGTTTTACTATGGAACTTACAAACCACAAACCTTTGCAAATATATGTCTGGATATCATACAAACTTTCATTCATTACAAGTAAAGACAGCAACTTTCATCCCTGCCCATGTGTCGACCTTGTTGGAGAGAACAAGCAACCCTCTACCTACCGAGTAGGGTTAAAAAAAAGGATCCTTACATAAGCTCACTGTGTTTGTCATGAAATAGCAGACAAAGCCGTGAACCATTTGGACTCTGAATGAGCTTGTGAGTGTGTGTGTGCGAGTAGAGAGCAAGACAGCAAACTGCCAAGACCCACTCCACACCAAGGCTTCAAAGGGCTGGATGACTAAGCCCCATAATGCTCTCATTTGGCATCCAAAGCAGGGATTCTTCAGCAACCCCACACTCATGAACATGTGATGCAGTAAATCTATAGCAAAGACAAATACTCTAGCGACAAGACCAGCTGGAGGACTTGCAAGGGTGATGGAGACAGTCGGCGTATGCTTTGACGTATTGGCTGAGTCCTGACTTGTGATTGGATGCGAAAGCCAAGGGGACGGATGCGAGCTAAGCAAGAGGAGCCTTTGCGTTGGGGAAACCAGAACGTTGTTACTGACATTGACTTTCGTTTTTGCATGGTTACGGTCGACAGTGATCCATCTTGTGCGTATTAAAGAGCTTGATGACCAAGCACCTTCTTGTCATTCATTTAACCTCCCCGTCCCATCAGATATAACAATACATTAAAAGACGTGCGCTGGGACTTGCAGTTGCCCTGGGTGGTGTGACTAAATGACAAACTTTATATTAATTATGCTATGATTTTACTGGTCCGGCCAACCTGGCGTCAAATTAGGGTGGATGTGACCCCTGATCCCCAATGAGCTTTGCACCCATGATCCAGAAATCCATTCCAGTCACTTTTGTTTCTGCTTTGCTCCTCCACAGGGCGGATGCATTGGAAACCTACGGTCAAGCCTATGAAAACAAGTTTAGCCCCTTCCGTTTCCCCGACTCACTCCGGCCCAATCAGACGCTCCATCTCCTGTCCTCGGTCCATCGCTTCTCTCTTGTCGCCCAATGAACTGCGAGCTCCGTCCACTCGCCCCTCCCCTAACGTTCCTGTCATCACGACCCTCATCCGGCCGAGCTCTGCGACACTCCGTTCTCATTCGCTAAGCCGCAGTAGCTCTGCTTACCGTGTGCCTCACAGCAACAGCCTGGGCACGATCCACTCCAACATTGTAAGCGCACAAATATACACGCGCACACGTGCACACACACAAACACATTAAACACAAACTATTTTCTGTTCTTTACAACTATTTTGTCATTTTGTCTCCGTCCAACTGTCCTCCCTGACAAAGATTGTCTATTATTTTGCAATCTGTCATTTAACACCTGCATCCTCCGTTCTCCTATCTGTTAAACAAGTGTTCTGGTAATGTTTGGGTACATTGAAATGAATTGGGACCAATTGTTTTGTTCTATTTTAACTGAGCGAAAACTTTACACACTCATCTTTGTGTGCCTACATCTTGACATACAACGTAATATTTACACTTTTGAAAGCTATATAACTCTGTTCTGAAAGAATTGGGGATAAAAGTTCACATTTTAAGATGAATTTCCCAACTGTGGGACGTATTCTAATGAAAGAAACTATAAAAATGCATTCTTGCCAATCAATCAACAGCGGGTGACTTGACTGAATGCAAGAAAAGTTTGTCTACAGTCAAACTCATTACAGAGAAGATTACCACATGTAAAATTCTGTTAGGTCATCCCATCCATGTCGGCTGTTAAGTCATATAGCAACACTCGCTGTTGGCTATCCTAAAAAATTTTTTTTTTTCTTATTGGACTCGTATAGGGTGATCCACTAATTAATCTAAGGACTAAAGAACAGGAGGCAGAGCTTGTTCGTCAGACACTGACTGCGCTCACTGCCATGAGGATCCGATTTCCTGGAAAAACGGAGGAGGAGGCCGAGGTAGTGCTTGATGAGGTGAGTGGACTACCTGTACATCCACTTGTGCATCTTCACTCGTACAACTGTAACAATTGCTCATGTCGGAAGGGAAGATGCACAGGATGTACAATTAAGTTGAAGTTGAAGGGAGACATCTTGACTGAAGATCTTTGAATGTCAGGGTGGATCCAAATTTGTTCCGGTTGTTCATAGAAGTTACAGTCACTCATTTGAAAGAGCAATGTTAGAAAAAGTTTGAGATATATTTACAGTTTCAAATATATTATTATATTTGCAGCAGGGCTCCGTCCGTATTTTTACTTGACTGGATTAAGGATACGAGATGAAAACAAAAGGAAGAGTGCAGGAATAAACAAGAGGCACAAATGTGAGATCCGCTTTTTTTTTTCTTCCCCTCTGTGGTGAAGTGAGGTCGCTAATGTGGTAGACCCCATCGACAACATATTTGCAGCCCCTCGTTATTTTCTGTTGTGATCCTTTCTATTAGTCAGTGCCCATCTCAGTGTTAATCACGCCTCTATTTTTATTCTTGTCACATTTTTCCTCCTTTATTGGAGGTTGTGAGAATTAAAGGTAAAGAAGCATTGAGTCGAGACACAACCGTGCATGAACACACTCTTTTTGTCACACGTTCAAGGCAGAGTTTCACCTTGAATTTCCATGAGAAGCAACGGCACCTCAGTCCAGTGAATATGCCTGGGAGTCTGATGAAAGCACCCATCTGTCTCATTTTCCGACTCAGACCCTTTTAAAAGCCATGGCCGTCCTTAGAACCAGCTGTCCGCTCAGCACCAAAGTCCCTGTGGTGCTCAAAAGACAGACGGATGCCGAACTCTCTTTAACCCTGATGAGCAAAGCGCCTGCAAATTTTTTTTTTTAAACTGGTCAAATTGTAAAAAGCACTAATAAAAAAGTGACCCAATCTTAATTCTAGCTGCCTTGCTCGTGAGGGTCAAACTTTTTTGTCAGTGAGTCTTGTTGTGATTCACCACACTTTTGCTATTGATGCATTGTCATAATGTAAATATCAAATGTAACGGAATAGCTTATGGTTTAGCCTCTTTGATTGTAACCAGCATAACTCAAAAGCTGCTGAAATGAGACCTTTTTTTATTTTGTCACATTATAAAACAGCTCCCATGTGTGTTAATAAATGGCCTCTGACATTTTTGAATCAAAATATTCAGAAAATAACAATATAGCACAGTTAACATAATCTTTTAAGAGGACTGGCAAAGGGGCTTTCACTGATGTAGTGCTTTTCTACATTCAAGGTACTCAAAGGCCCTCTCTTCATACTCCTACTTATTACACGACATCAAGTAGCAACTAATTGGAGGTTCAGCATCTTGCCCAAGGACACTGACATGGTCACCGGGGCTCAGAATAGAACCCACACCCTTTATGATGCATTGAAACATATTTTGTTGAATTTATCTGATTTCGTCAAGTGGTTGCACCAAATAAAATCATTTGGATCCGGAAACATTTTTAAATAGGGTATACCTCTATTTAAAAAGTAGGCTATACATCTACTTATAAAATGTATCTGGATCCAGGTGAGGTGCGCATGTGCCAGATCACTTCTTCAGCCTTCTTTAGTTCCCCCCTTATAATATTCAAACTGGTAAGTGTGTGTGTGTGTGTGTGTGTGTGTGTGTGTGTGTGTGTGTGTGTGTGTGTGTGTGTGTGTGTGTGTGTGAGAACTGAGAGTTGTTCGACAATTTGCACCACACCTGTAATGTTAACAAACCCTAATGAGAGCAGCAGAGAAAGGCAGATGAGCACCCAGGGCTGCAAGGCTCAGTGTTCCCCCCTCAGCGCAGAACACATCTTCAGTTAACATAAAAACAATTTTTGGCATTTGATGTCTGCCATGGTTTCAAGTGAGAAGCATATTGCACTAATAACGGTGGCATGTTGCACTAATGGCCTGCTTTAAAATGAGCTTTTTGTTGCTGTTCCAAACACTGAAAGGTGCACTGCATCAAGTTCATTTTGTTGTTTTTTTAATTGAGGCTAATTTGTGTACGTATTATAATAACTGTGACAAATGAGCATGCAGCTCACCAGACAAGGCTGAAACAGCTCTCATTGAAAGGCAGCACAGCGCAAGCAAACATACTGTGTTAACTTAGTCCCGTTTCTATGAATACTTGGAAAAGAGCATGTATTGTATTTCAGTTTCTCATTACTGGATGTGCATTTTCACTCAGCAACATGAGCGTCAGTTATTTAAGAAAATATCACTCTACAATTTAAGAATTGTAGAGTGATTTTTTGTTTTGTTTTCTGTAACATGGCACTTTCTTGAAGTTAAATTTTATTTGCATTTTAAAGTATCAGTATGCTCTTTTTTTAACATCTCTAAAATGAGCAATCTTAAATTATGTAATATAGCGGCGTACATATTTTACTTAGCTTGAAATATTACTCATAAAGATACCTGTCATATTAATTTACATCTTTTGTTCACAGATCCTTGACAACTGGAAATTTCATAAACCAAAGGTAGCCTCCTACTGGCTTGTAAAGTTGGACTCCACAAAACAACGGAAGGTAGGCAAATACCGTATAATTTTGTTGACTCTGGGTCTTTTCTCAGCAAAGATGCTTCAGAAAAGAAATGCATCTCATAAAACACGCTATTTGTAATTATGTGTCTCTATGATAAGATTACACAGTTGTAACATGACAGGCTGATGAGAAAGATGGTGTCTAAAATTTGCTAACGCAATCCTATGTATACAGTAGTTCCATCCATCCATCCATTTTTTATAGTGCTTGCCCTCATTAGGGTCCTGGTTGAGCTAGACTTTATTTCAGCTGCCTTTGGGCGAGAAGCAGGCTCCACATTGGACTGGTCACCACCCCATAGCAGGACACATATTGACAAACAACCACTGACATGCACATTCACACCTAGAAGCAGGAGTTTTCCATAAACCTAACATACCCAACATAGACTTGGGGCGAACAGGCAGAAGTGCTAACCCCTGAGGCCACCATACTACTGCCCATATCATTGCTACTGCTAAACAAAAAAACAACAAAAAAAAACTGTTAAACTGTAAGAAGTAAAATATTTATGTTGGGGTCTGTGTGTAATTAGCGTGCAATTCAGCAATTATTCAAATCATTTAAAGCCGAGGGATAATTATTGGACTTCAAGTAGCCAAAAGTCGAAAAAATGTGAGGTATGTTTCCACGCTAAGTATGTCAAGGGTACAAAAGCATTGCATCCCCTTAAAGTACACTGCTGTGCTTTTAATGGTATTTATTTTATTTTATATTTATATCACAGAACTTGAATTTACAATCATTCGTGGGGATGAAAACTTGGGCAAACTCAGGCTCATTACCTCGCCATTAAGGGATTCAAAACGGAAACGGGATGTAAACAAACTAGAAGGGGGGGGGGGGAGGGGGCAACATTTGAAGTGACACTCAGTAAGCATGCCCCTAATGATGCCATCTCTCAGCCACCGCCTTCTCCCCCACTGTGCTCAGCTTTGTGGTGACGCTGATGTTTGATTTGGAGTGGAACAGCCTAATGAGAAGCAGGCAGAGGTCAGGAATGAAGCGCCCACTGCTCTGCCATCTGATTATCATACGAAAACATGTCTGTGTATGTGTGTGTGTGTATACTCATCTATCAGTTTGTCTGACAGCATGTATGCATGTCTGGCTCGCGTCGTGTTGCTGAAGGCAAATCTTGTCTCATCGTGTCGCAAACACACATGCACGGGCAGAGAATTTGACAGGCGCATCAGTAATGAGGCGCAAGGAATCAAAAGTCCAAAAAGCCACAGCACAGCTCTGTGATAAGAGTCGGGGGGGAAAAAGGAAGAAAGAGAAAAGGTGTCGGTTGAAGGGAAGATGGAAGTCTGGGCCGAGTGCCCTCACATTTTGACACATTCTGTCAAGCATTGACGTGGCTGCAGCAATTAGATGTAGCCACTGTTCACCACTGGTTGCTCCATGCAGTACTTTTTTCTCCATTCACCGTCATGTCATATCTCTCTCTCTCTCTCTCTCTCTCTCTCTCTCTCTATATATATATATATATATATATATATATATATATATAATATATTATACATATATATATATATATATTCATTCATTCATTCATCTTCCGAACCGCATAATCCTCATTAGGGTCGCGGGGAGTGCTGGAGCCTATCCCAGCTGTCTCCGGGCAGCAGGCAGGGGACACCCTGAATTGGTTGCCAGCCAATCGCAGATATATATATATATATATATATATATATATATATATATATATATATATATATACACACACACACACACACACACACACACACACACACACACACACACACACACACACACACAGTCAAACCTCGGTTTTCATCCATAATCCGTTCCAGAAGGCTGTTCAAAAACTGAAACCGCTCTCTAAAGCAGCTCCTATATTTTGTTGTTCTACTTATTCCTTTCATAACTTTGCTGCTGTGAAATGGGATTTTCTCCATTGCGAGGCAAATAAAGGTTTTTCTTATCTTATCTAAAAAAATTAAAAAAAAGTTCATTGAACACGCCTGCTCACAATGGAAAACGACACGAGGAAGCGTCACTTCCTCGTCTACCCGAGGAAGTGTTATTTCCTCGTGTAAGGAAAGCGAGAGGAGTCAAGTGGTGCATTCAAGTGCGCTCAGTTTGTTCGAGAACCGAAATTTGTTCGTCATCTGAGGCATAAAAAAATGAAATTTTTGGTCGAAAACCGAATTGGTCGAGAACCGAGACGTTTGAAAACCGAGGTTTGACTGTATATATGTGTGTGTGTGTGTATAGCGTGTGGGTTTTCTCCGGGTACTCCGGTTTCCTCCCACATTACAAAAACATGCACGGCAGGCTGATTGAACACTCAAAATTCTCCCTGGGTATGAGTGTGTGCACGGATGGCTGTTTGTTTGCTTCTGCGATTAGCTGGCAACCGGTTCAGGGTGTCCCCCGCCTACTGCCCAAAGATGGCTGGGATAGGCTATATAGTATATATAGACAGCAGACATTTTGAGCAAGCAAGGATGATCATGTATGCAAAATGGCTCATTAAATATGCAACATGAAGCCTGATGGTTCAACTCTGACAATCTTTGAATAAGTGGTTGGATTAGCTTTTTTACCTTATTGCTAATTTTATATGAAAAAGAAAAAAAATCTTTCCTCTTACTTATTTCCCTCACAGGTTTTGGATATTGTGAGGACCAATGTGCGCTCAGCACTGCAGCGGATCTGGAAAGAGCCAGATTTGGAAAGCCTTCACTTGTACCGCCTCTTTAACCGTGTCGTCAGCCGACTACTCTGGAGTCATGGTCAGGGGCTCTGGAACTGCTTCTCTAATTCGGGGTAAGTGTGCGGTGCCAGCACAGTGGAACCTTGACGTACTCATTTTCTAACTTGAGTATTTCAAGTTATGAGTCGTTACTTTATTTATTCATTTTTCCCAATCATGATCTCTTTTCTACCCTTTCTGAGAATGTTGTGTACAGTTTGGTAGATAGTGAACAGATGTCAAAATCTTTTCACAAGCCATCTTTTTAAATACCGTGTTATAAAATAATATTTTCAAATAAATCCTGAAATTTTCCTTCTTGAAAACATTTCAGAAAATTCATTTTTAAAATAAGTTTTCTCAGCCTCGTGCAAATGGCCCTTCAGTCATTCGTGTAATGTATGGAGAATAAAATACTTTTGCTTTTAGTTAGTTTTCAATTCAAAGTTGTTACCCACTGTTTCTTCTCATGTGCCTTGGCAGATTTAGGGAGAGCGAGGAAGGTAGCAAACATTTTCAAAAAGCTGACAGCGTCATTAGAAGTGAGACATCATAAAAAAGTGGTCAAAGAGAGATTTTTCAGCTCGGCGGTTCACGAGGATTAGCTTAGCCTCAGCTACCATCAGCAGCTGCGCCTCATGGAGCTTTTGTGTGATCACAGCATGCTGTGCTTAATCCAGCTAGCTTGCTTGCATATTGTCCATGCAGCATCTCCGAACAGCGGGTCATGGCCCCAACATGGTTTGGCCTGCCAGGGGGCCCTGGTGTCACGCAGCTACAGTAAAGAAGAGCACTGCAAAAGCCTGTTCCAAATCCAAGTGCAACCCCTTCACCCTGCTCTTCGCTGGCTGTTGTTTGATATTTTATCTAAGGGACTTAGCAACAATCAAACAGCCCAGCTGCATTGTGGGCGATGCATGCAACAAGCTTTGAAAATGTTGAAGAGGTGGGGAATGGAATAGTTTTGAAGCCTTTCAGAGGAGTCAGCTCCCACCCCCCTAAGGAGTGAAAGAGGGCTGACATCAAAAGTACCACCCAGGTTTGGGTTGCTCCGTTGTTGAAGCTCTCTCTCAGTCAGGGGTATGTCCGGGATTTAAAGGGGGTTAACTGTACTCAGATTTATTTCATCCTTCCCCTTTGTTTGTCAGTCTGCCTTCCTGCGCATCTGCGCGACAGAAGTAATGTGAATTCACATTGATACGACACATGTGAAACTGCAAGACGTGGATCTGAAAAACGATCCATCCATTTTCTGATCCGCTTATCCTCACAAGGGTCGCGGGGCGAGCTGGAGCCTATCCCAGCTGTCTTCCGGCAGTAGGCGGGTTGCACCCTGAACTGGTTGCCAGCCAATCGCAGGGCACACATAGACGAACAAACTTATTAAAAATTTATAGATACTAATATTTTGAGTAAGTCATGATATTTATCCATGTGGAGACTGATCATGTCAAAGATCACTACTGCAATATTGCTAGGAAATCACAATGTCCCATCACCCGTGAGGTATTTTCAGAACAGGACCGCAGGCTCCATATACGGTCCTTTGGGGGTGACATTGTCCTTGTTGCTTATTGGTTGTTTTTGGTATTTTTTGGGGGGAAGCAGTCCCAAGTTCTTCACAGAAACCCTTGTCTATTTGTCTTTTTTAATCAATGATCAATACCGAACCATTCATTCATCTTCCGAACCGCTTCATCCTCACTAGGGTCGCGGGGGGTGCTGGAGCCTATCCCAGCTGTCTTCGGGCAGTAGGCGGGGGACACCCTGAATTGGTTGCCAGCCAATCGCAGGGCACACAGAGACAAACAATCATGCACGCTCACACTCACACCTAGGGACAATTTAGAGTGTTCAATCCGCCTGCCATGCATGTTTTTGGAATGTGGGAGGAAACCGGAGTACCCGGAGAAAACCCACGCAGGCCTGGGGAGAACATGCAAACTCCACACAGGGAGGCCGGAGCTGGAATCGAACCCGGTACCTCCGCACTGTGAAGTCGATGTGCTAACCACTGGACTACCGGGCCGCCCCAATACCGAACCATTAAAAGTTTAAAACATCTACATGTAATTATTAGGAATCTTCAATTTGACATAATGGCTGTTCACTAATCTGCGTTTGTTTGTTTGTCCCCAGTTCATCATGGGAGAGCATCTTCAGTAAGAGCAGTGAGGTGGTTTCGCCTCAGGAGCTGCAATGCTGCCGCAGGCTGGTGCAGCTGTGCCGAGACTGTTTATTAGTCGTCTACAAGTTTGTCTCAGAGTCCCGAGGCTCTTTGACTGGGCTCAGCCCAGAATGGGATGACACCAGGTGAGGGGGAAAAAAAGAAAAGAAAAAAAAATCAGCCTTGCTGTGAAAACGCCCCTGTGAATTTTTTTATTTTTTTTTTGTATAATGTTTCAGATGCACTGGGGAGAAAGTTAGCCATCTGGGTGACGAGATAATAGTAAAGGATACATTCAATAGGACAGCATTGAAGAAGTCTAATCTAGTAGTAGTTCTCAGGTTGTGAAAAGATGTTAAAGCTGTACTTCTGGAAAGGCCATTACTCCAAATGGTTGAAAAGCACTGCCGACTTTGATCAGAGCTAAGTACAAAGCAAGCCTTGTTGCAGGAAAACCAGAGGATCAATCGTGACAAGAGTAGAGCTAATATGTGTACCATTTCAATACAGTCCATTCAATATGGCTCCAAAAAATATTGAACATTTTACATTATAATTTCCCTCGAACCACTTCTCATTTTAAAACGCCTTTGAGCCATCATCTCCATCACAAAAGGGATTTAATACAGGCCACCAAAAATCATCCTCTCTCAGGTTGATCCCCGCAGGAAAGCAGCCGCTCAGGTTTAGTGAGTCAACTTTTAAAGCGCATATGCTTTGGGCCAGCACACAGGAGAGAGCAGGGAGTGGGGAGGATGAGCATGTTGTTAATAGGAAAAAATGGTCCACAGATTAGTGCTCAGGTTAGCCCGGGCCCCCCCTCCCGAGGCCTGCTTAATTCAATTAGAGCCCAGATGAGCCTGTGTAGCAAATGACCCTATGAGAGCAAGAGCTTCTCTTTTCCCGGGGCCTCGTTTTACATGATTCATAACTCTCACACATATTTTAACAGGCTATCACTTAGCACCTAGAGTGTAAAAACTCAAGAACAATGTGAGCCTTGTGTTCATTCCACGGATTGTAGAACCGCAAAGGGCTTGAATAATCACATATTGCTGTTATTGTTTTGTCTCATGTAAACTATCATTAGCTAATAGATGAATGGGAATTAATAACTTAAGCAAGCAGGAAAAAAGAAATTGCTGATGTATCTCTATTTTTGCAGTGGGGTGTAACCTGAAGAGTCTATTCATTCAAGCATGCATGTGCTTGTCTTTCCTGATTTGTTCTGTCTGTATATGTTTATGTGGAAAAAAAAAAACAACAAAAAAAAACAAGAGTACCATTTGCTGCTGGACCAGCCTCTACCCATGGCTCTACCTCTGCTGCTGTCGCTGCCGCTTCCTCTTCCTCCGTCTCTTCGCCCCCCGATGCAGGTCTCTGCTTGGTTTAGTTGCGCTAAACCCCACCCCTCATCTATCGGCACCGTCCCTTGATCACGTCCTTCTGCTTGTCACTGTTAGATTGTACACTTGCTCCCTCCTGCCCCTCAGCACCAACAGTCTAGCACCGTTTCCTCTCCTTCCTCTCTCATTGAAGCAATGGTCCATTTGGAATTTAAGATGTGTTTTAAAATCAATCCCAAAATGTGTATAGAAAATATTTGAAGGGAAGGAGAGGAAGGCATATTGAGACGTGTTTGGAGTTTGTCAATGCTGCAACCTTTAGGTCTGGCTTGCTGTGTGTCGCCCTGCTGCCACATGCTAAAACTGAGCTTTTTACTAACTGCTTCTTTGCCTGAGTGCATTTGATATGAAGGCCTCACTTTGCACCACATCAATTGTATTAATAAAGAGTGTTTGTGTTACTGGGTTGACCTCCAACGAGTTCTGCCAAGTATACACTTTCCAGGTACATTTCATCTGAACTCTTTTATGGATGCCATGTCCGTATAGAGTTTATATTTGTTGTTGTTTGACTTGCCTTGATTTGGCTGTCGCATATTGGTATGAGACTTTTTTTTGAAAGGCTTGGGGGAAAAAAACCCCTACAACAACAAATAATCATGGATTGAATTCCAAAAGGCAGCTGGACTGTTGCCTGGGCAATCTGTCCACACCTAAAAAGATATTTCCCCTAATTTGCAGCTATGATAGCTTCCTTTCTTTCTACAATATTTTTGTGGATGTTTTTTCTTGGGGGGGGAGGGTGGCATTTGTAAAGTTAGACGTTATTGACATTGGACCTGGAACAAGGCCTGGCTCACATTTTCTGCTCTGGTTTAGGTGTTTCACGAAACTCACCAAGCCTCTCAAGTGTGGATAAAAATTTGCTTAATGAGGCAACAAAATGAAAATATACAGACAATGGCATCCAAATAACTTCAACGGAATCACTGAAAGTGATTTCCAATGACAAGTGTGAATATAGTGCTTTTAAAAATATGAAATATAAGATTGTAATAACGACCGTAATGCATGCAATGAATTGATTTGTACAATGAACGAGAGGGTTTGATGCACACTGATGTCATATTTATGAATACAATGATAACCACCACACATTTCAGTGGAGCACAGAACCTGTCTGCCTGCGTCCGGATTGATTGCTAGCGGCCGTTGATGGCCAGGACCGGCCCGGAAATACATCGGCCATTCAGGAAAATAACAGTTTCCCAAAATTGCTGATAGCCACCCTGACAATGGAGGTCTTCCAAATTGCCAAATATGATAAACTAGACTTGAGATGAGTTCCTACAAATCATTTCTGTTGTATACATGCGCGGGCAGCACAAGAAACATTCAAGCCCACTGTTGGCGCACAGCCAAATGATTCTGTTGCCGGGCTCTTGAGGTCGTCTGTTGTTGACCACACCTGCCTCCTCATTCAAGCATCCTTCCCTGCGGAGTGCCCTGACCAGGTGTGTCAACAAGCTTGTGAGCCTCAGAAAAAGTCCTTCAGCCTGTGTGGGCAGATAAGAGGAACCGGCCAAATGGATCCACTAATGACTTCCTTGTTAAACCCAAAATTATATGCCTCTATCCCAAAGACATTTTTTTTTTTTTTTTTTACCGTGATGACAAAAGTTTAAGATTCTGTGAACCTTCATCTGTCTGAGAAGTAATTAGGGTTAATTGGGGTGTCGAGTCGAATATGGGACGCAGATAACCTTCAAGCCTCTTTGTAGCACTTGGTCTATGATTGCGTCAGCTATCATAGCAGCCCCCACCGCCTTTATCCTTCATGATTGTAAATCTGTGTGTTGGGCCTCTTAATTCAGTGTGGCAGTTGCGTGGAGTGGCATGGAAGGCTTGTCAGTTCTTACTGTTTAAATGTGAATGCAAGAAATGGAGCTAGAGAGTAGATTTCTGTCTCAGCTGATGGATGAAACCAGAAGTGCATGAGAAGCCTCCCCCAAGCTTTCAAGACAGCAGAGCGTTGTAACCAAGATCTTCTTCGTGATCAAAGTGAGTCTGGACCTGGGAGATGACGAATGAGGCTCCAATTAAATGTAACCAGCAGTGACAGAGGGCTGCATGGATGTCAGATATGCACGACTACCACTACTGTGATTCTTTCTATGGGCAGAATAGGCTCAAAGTGAATCGGAGAGCAGAGCAGTGAACACACACAACCCCCCATGGCTATTCAATATCAGATTTTTTTTTTTTATACTTATTAATTTGACCTTGGTTTACATGCCTGTCTTAGATTTCAGTGGAATTAATAATTCCAGCAGCATTTAGCAGCCAGTTCAAAGACATGATAAGATACCAAATCACAAAAAAAAACACAAATGTCCAAAACATTTATTTTCTCAAATGAACAACTGGATTGAGCTGTTCACGGAGTCCAATCATAGTGGAGGATGTGCTGAAGGGATACCAACGGCCCACTTGAAGCTATTTCAAGGACACTTGATGGACTAAGTGAAGTTAATTTGAATCCATCCTAACTCTCTTGGGTCTGAGGCTGCCGTGAACGCCCTCAGCGACATACTTTCTTTTTTTTCCCCGGATGACATTAGAAAGAAGCTGCCCAGCTAATTTGTCTGAAAGCTATTTGCCAAAGAAAGAGAGCTGTCAGAGAAAATTGTGCTCACTCCTCACCAGCTTAAAAGAAGATAATTCTTCATCGTCCGTACAATCCTAAATGGCTCCCCTTTGTTTCGACTAACACATTGAAGCTCCCCAACTAGGACTGTTTCTACTGACCGTTGTATTTGTTTAACGACATGAGGTTTTAGGTTCTTTGGTTGTTGATAGCGCAGACATGTCACAGATATCAAATGTGAGGCATTCTTCCAAACGACCCATCTGGAAGAATTCCACCTCGGCACTGTCTCGTGTTGTCTGACTACCCTGACATTTTGAATAACCTTCAGCGAACCATAGCCGGGATTTAATCATCTCATCTGACATTGCTTTGACAACCATATCTGACTCATTTCCAGTAACTGAGGAGGATGGCGAGAAGGTTCAGGCCCTCCTGACTCTTATCTCAACCTGACGCTGGTCTCATTCTCAGGTACTGGAACGCTGTTAGCAGGAGCTGCCTCACTGCTCTGTCTCGGTGGAAGGTGTCATAGGAAAGTCTTAGAAAGGTACTGATGCCTGTGCCGCGGAATGATAGGTGAGGATTTTCCGTTCATATGTAGGAAATTAAGCGTGCAAGTTCAAGTTGCTTTCTCAGTATCATTTCAAATGCACGCAAGCACAAAGTGTCAAAGTAGAAGATTGCGAGTGTCGTGATAATATAAGGTTGGATGTCGGTGCTGAGCATCCTGACCTCTAAAGTGTGACTCCTCGTATCGCTAATCCTCTCATTATGTCATGTCCTTTCCCCTTGTCCCTCCGTCGCTCCGTCTGTCCAGGTATCTCCTGCCAGTGACCTCCCAGTTCATCGTAAAGTGGCCTTCGTCCAGCTTTGGCCACGTGTCCAGAGCCGCGCCGTTCTTACGCGGCCGTTTTGCCACAGGAATGGGACACTTCTGAGGTCATCGTGGCAATGTCGGTTTCAGAGACTTTCACTTTTTGACCTCAGTCGGCTTCCGATGACTTTCTTCCAGACAAACTCCCAGAAAGGTTCTTAACTTTGAACAGCTCTGGACACCTGATGGACACTCTACCGTGGCCTGTCACTCTGAGTCAGACCAGCAAAAGCCAATGGATTTGGGACAGTCAACGCTTTGTTCAGTCTTGGCACTGCTGTCAGAATCCCACTAACTTTGCCTTCACCCCAAATAACAGAAAACAATGGACTTGTCCCTCCGCTCACATTGTAATTGCTCTATTTTAACAACTAACTATCCAGCTAAAACTCATGGTACTGTTAAAAAAAAAAAACATGACCAATGCAAGGATTTTGTTTATTTACTTACCGGTATTTTGTCAAATGTTCCTTGAATGCAGCGAATGCTAACACAGAATTCAACTATGGAATGCTAACCACAAAGCTTATTTTTGCCGGCTGTTTTAAATGCTTCCTTTCTGTGTTCTCAAGAAATGTAACTTATTTTATAACCACTGTCAGAGTATTTATGTTTATAATAATTTATCATCTAGTTTACATAAGTGACCCCTCCATTCAACAACAAAAAAAAAGTTTTCCATCTTACGCGTGGGATATTAAGTGCAGACTTTTTAAACAATGTTTAGAATGTAAGTGTATTACCACGTAGAGAACACGATGAGCCAAACAACATCTTGCAGAGCACTTAGTTCCAAATATGCACTTTGCAGAGAACATCGCTAATGGGTGCACACGGCAGAAATGTTTGTGTGGCGGCTTTTTATTTGCCCGTGAGACAGATGAGCTGCATTGGGACTATACTTGAAGTTTAGTTTGGTTGTTTAGACACTTCCCTTTAAAATGTCATTAGTGAATACAGCTAAAGATGATCAAGGGTACGCTTTTCCACATCTAGATTGTGTGCAGCACATTGAATGATTTGGACCGTCAGGCCCAAATACTGATAGCATGGATGTGCCAGTAAAAACCTCACCTACTTCGTTTGTGTTAAGGTTCATATTTCACGAACCGCTGTAGGATTTGTGAAGAGCAGTGAAGTAGAGTTTAAAAAAAAAAAAAAAAAAATATGCAGTCAGCCCCAGGCTGGCAAGTTGCAA
>CAAKHF010000601.1:49282-71111 GCA_901007745.1 Hippocampus kuda
CCCCCCCCCCCACTGAATTCCACGTGTTATTTCAAAGACAACTTTTTCAATGGAGGAATGGGATTTTTAATGCTAGGAAGCAATAAAAAGTTTCAACTAAACAATTGCCTCCGTGATGTATTTTCATCTCATGGAGTCAAAAATGTAATTGTATTGAGTTTTATCAAGAAAAGTAGACTTTAATGATAAGTTCACTAAATTATAGGAAACATCTCCACAGGTTTCAATGCAGTTCTCCATCACTATTGCAAACTACTGTACAACCGAAATAATATAATATACTGTACTACTGAAGAAAAGAATAAGAAATTACTTTGCTTTGTTTGTTGGTTTGCTTGATTGCCAAACATTTTTCACCACTTCACATGATTTACATTAACTGATGATTATATGGGATGCACTGTGTTCATTTTGACATAGTACAAAGCATGTTTCACTCTATTCTGGTAATATTATGGCTTAAAAAACACCCCTATTCTCATGATTAACTGATTGAGTGATTTAAACTCGTTTTTTCAGAAAATTGGCAACTTATTTATGATATGAGATTTTTTTTTACATGATTCTGTTTTTTTTCTTGAAATGTATTTTTTGTAACTAACTTTCTTCCCTCTCAAAACAGCTTAATAGCTGCATGATGCAATGCAATTCTACACCACTGCAACCCATCCATACATTTCCCACATCGTATCAATCAATTTCTTATTTATAACCCACCTTTCACACATAGCTTGTAACTCAAAGTGCTTTACCGAATTTAAATCATTTGTCATTGCTTCGCCACTTGTAAAAATAGCAATTGACAGTGAATAAGACCGACATTGTTTATAAGCTCAAGCTTTTTAAATAGCCACTCAGCAGAGCAAAAACATACACATCCAGCAAAGCCTCTCTGTCACATCCGTTAACAACCCTGGCTCAACTTAGCTCCTTCCTGATGTATACCTGTAGACATCTTAAAACAGTCAAGATGCCTCACTTCAACAGCTTTCCTTGACACCAATTATCAGTTCCCTATAAGACATAGCCAATAGATATATACCGGTACTTGTGTATTGATATGTACTAACACAGGCTGGCATGGTAGAAAGCATCCAGTTCTTTCTGACCGACCCACCCGTCCACTCCCCCATCCCCACTTTCTGTCAGCAGAAGAGGTGCAGGCCACGACCTTGAGGTTTTGCAGCCTCCACCTTGGCCTCAACCCATGCAGAGCAGAGACTGACAGTCTGATTCTATGAGCCTGGCATGCTGTCCAAAAAATATGTCCCCCAGCAACGGGGTTGCGCTGTTCTGATCTGACCTTTCCACTCCTCGTTCTCCCGAGCCACACACCACTTTATGTACATTTTTTGGAATCCCAACAACCTCGCCACTGACTATTTTTTCAACCGAGACCCACATGACCTAGTTTTAGTGGCCTAAGCCAACCTCCTTGGCTTGGAAGCTGTATAAGACGTGAATGGTTGAGATAAGTTAAGAAAGCAGGTACTCAGACTCCTGCCTCAATGGAGTCACAAAATTGTCTTTTTTTTTAGGGGGGTTGGAGGTCCGGCTCCCACCATTTTTGACTAAAATAAAAGGAAAACAGAACTGTGATTCTGTGATTTGTTGTAATATCAGAAGCTTATGGGTGTCGACAGTTTTGGGGCCAGAGCACATCCATTTAGGGGGGCATTCAGTCACCTTTGGAGGTTTCACTCGTTGCTGCACAGTAAAGGTTTCAGTCATAATGGGCATCCAATCAATGAGGTCGTCAGTAGCCCGTTGGTTTTAATTTCAATTAGCATGCCAAAAGTTCACTTGTCCCATTGCAGTTCAAAAAAGACAGTGGTACTGTCTCACCACTTGCAACGTTTCCTAGCTGGACAAAATGTCAGCCCACCCCTACCTAACAACATATACAGTAGCCTATGGTTTACATGCAGTCGAAATTAAGCCGAGTAATGATGTGTTGACATTGAATGGTAGTGTCATGTTATGAGCGGTCGAGGACCCAAAAGCAGGGAGGCAGGAGAAGCAAGGTGTGACGAACAAAATTAATTCACAAAAACACTAGCAAGGCGTACTCTGGCAAACGTAATTTAGAGCACTGACAAAGTCTTGAAAAGAACAAACCTCAAAGTTTAAATAAAACACCACTAGAAGAAATAAAACAACGTGACTGCAACAACGATATGACAAACTCGGAAAGAAACCAGGAAACTAAATACAAGACACGAGTAGCTGAGGGAGGTGATTGGCAAATCAGGTTGACAGGCACAAGATGGAAACAATATACCGAACGACTGGATACAAGAAAACAAGTCATGAAGAAAAAAAAATCCTCTTTCTAGCTTTTGAGAATTTGAATGGAGACAAAATCATTGCTATATACCTCATCGTTCTAGTGAGAAGCACATGCTGCTGGTTGCAGTGACACCTGCCCGGCACAACATGGTCTGACAAGCACACTGCGTCCCATGAATTTTAGTTATTTATTTTCAAATTTTAGTTTTGTTGAGTTGAGTTCAATTTTGGCAGCAGTATGAGCTCCACTGAGTGCTATTCTAGTTAGTATTTTTTTAAGGCCTCACATAACCTGCTGCTTGGCTGCGCTGACATTTGTGTGCCTTATGTGCATTCACCAAGGGACGCGTTCAGTGACACCCGCTGCAGTACAATTATATGTGTTGCCTGTTTTACAGCATCTTTGCTCTCAGCGGGCATCCCGCTTCATACTGACACATAAACCAACACATAAACACTTGCACGCTGAGGAGCCACAAGACTCTCCCAGTCAGGAGCTCAGGTTATTTACCAAGAACGCTTTGCAACCATATGTATCGAAGCAACAACCCTTGCAAATGTATGCACGGATTTATGTAAAATATTCACGCGATAGCCGTTTTTGTTTGGCTGTTAATATTCAATTTAAATATTTATAAGATCCAAATATAATTACGGAATGGTTGTTTCATACATCCATATGTGGGAAATGCAAACAAAACAAACAATGGGATCTTCTGACAGAAAATGAGCACACTATTTGGCATTTATTTGTGTATAAACATAATATCTTATGCTAAAAGAGACATTGTATTCAACTTTTATACATACGGTATAGAGTGCAATGGACTTTAATTAGTCAGTACGAAGGTCTAATGGGGCCGCGCAGGAAAATAATTGGTGTGTGCCTTTTATGTACAACATACAAGTTCACCATTTTAGTATAGGACATCAATACATCACATTTTCATCAATATACACCTTTTCTTCCATCTGAAATCGGACAGAACCGGGGGAGGCCTTGAGATGTGAATCGACTTCATGCCAGCTTTGTAACTAATGGTACTTGTATATCTAATCATCTTTCCTCATCGGAATTTTGGGGGATTATCCAGTAATCCAGTCCAGCCTCCCAAAAGAAAGCCGAAATGTTTTTGAAATGTGTTATTTAAATATTGTACTTTAGAAATACAGTACAAAAGTAACACCACCAACAACTGTACTGACATAATTCATTAGAATGAAAAAAAAAACCCAGTTTTTGCCACTTTGTTTTCCTTAATTCAATGGATATTGTGCTGCTCGTAATGGTGTATGCCGATTCGTCCCTTTGAGGCAATATAATACAGACGTGTGTGTGAATATTATATTTTATACATATATAGGACACGAGACATAAACACAAGCGCAGGATGCAACAGCACAGGTAATATTAGTAGATCTTCACAGAGGATAAAGAATATATGTCTGACTATTGTCTACATGTGTTGCTCCACCTTTGGTGTTTACACAACCGTTGTTTTAAGGTTTACAACACCACACCACCAACGACATTTGTTGACCCATCTATGGCATTTTGCATTGTTTGTTATGTTGACATTAACTAAACTGACTTTTTGAAGGCAAAGCTATGTGTTTTGGTTAAACAGGTATTAATTAACGTGTTATTATCTTTTTTTTTCATGTTGAGTTTGACAGTAAACTCAAACTGGGAGTAGCATTAAACGGCTTGAAGGCCCCCTTACTTTGACTATCTGCCAAACTGATGCTTGATAGAATGTGAGGTGAGATATTGACCATACAGTATCTCAAGTTTTAGCACACATCAAAGCAAGATTATCAGATGGCTCATATGTTGAAAAAGTCAGGTCACGCATATCTCAAGGCACGACCGTATTTTATGTGGAATTTTACCCTGAAACGTGATTATGACACTTACTCACCGAGTGGAGATTGAATTACTGTTAAATGTTCATGTCTCGATCAGAAATTTGTTAAACACAAAGCAAGCCACAAATGGTGAGACTACGGAGTTTATACAGTAATTGTTGCTTATTTGTTCACTCTCTCTAGATGCCGTAAACACACACTTCCGCCCATAAACTCACTTGACTAACTTTGATGGTGTTTTTAACCCCCAGCTTCAAGGATCACACTTAACTGCATCACTTTCAAAAAATGACCTTGGTCTTGACACCCAAAGGCTGCACCAACCACAGGGGGTTGAGCACAGCTCTGCATATGGTTGTCATTCACCGTGTGAGTGTGTGTGTGTGTGTGTGTGTGTGACAAATGAAGGCAAGCAGTAAAGGTATTAATGTGAGGGACCGTAAGGCAGGAAGTCACTTTCGCTTCCATCTGCCCACCTAACAAGTTGGGCCGTGAGAGCTGAGCTCCGACTGCACTGGCAGGATTATCACATGTGGTGGGAGACAACCTGACTGTCCATCCTTTCACCCTATGATGATTGCTCTGCAGCAGCAAGTGAGAGTGGGGGGTGGTGGGGAGACTCGCAATGAGAATAAATGAGGTGTGTGGAACATGTTGAGTGTGTGTACCTGCTTCCTTTCTTCTGTGCAGTGGGGCTATGGAGCAAAAAGAGTGTCCGGGGACTCTTGTTCCATTTGGCGCTGAGAGCCCCAGGGGATGCATTGAACCTCACAGGCTGGGAAGTTATCAATATAACCCCTCCGGGCAGCCTAGCAGACAGTAAGAGAACTCGGTGACTCATTTTGCATGTTATTCTACTGCTGAGCAGCAGTAAAAAGACGGGAGGACAAAATACAGGGCACGAACCACATAACGGGACTATTCTGAAATGAGATTATATATCAGGGGGATACAACAAACGCTTGGGTTCTTTTGCCTGGTCAGGTCACAAACACTTGCCAGACAGAGTTGAAAGATCAATCATAGCTACCTCACAGAAATGGAATATTGTCTGTCTGGCTAGATGTGAATCACATCTTCTGTTCTGGAGTTAAGAAGAGCGTATTCAAATACAAAATTCGCCGTGGTATCAGTGATCTGTATTTTTTTTCGCACCTCTTGCAGGCCGAGTTGTTGGAACGGTATGGAAGAGTGGAAGTGCCAATTTTTGACTGGAAAATACATTTGAGCATTCAAACTACTTGCAAATATGTTTCAACATATTGGATACGCGGATTAGAAAATGGATGGATGGATTGATACATTGATAGATATTGGCAAGTCTAAAATTTGTATTCCCACATTGGCTGTGTCACACTTCCGTTGGGTGGAAATATTGACCTTCTGAAATGATGGAAGAAAAACACAGATCCAATCAGATTGATTTTATGTCTTCCCTACACCGGATCACAGTCACTCAGGGGCATATTTACATGTTACTAGTGTATTGTTATGATAAGCTGATATGTATTCACCATTTTATAGACCAGCTGCCCAGGGCACAATGCAGTGTGTCCTCGACCAACTCATTTATTGTTTATGTGAGGTTGGTGACGCACAAGGTGAGCACCACCCCCACTTTATTTATTTATTTATTAGAATACCTTCGCTGTGTGCTTTGTCCGGGTGAGCAGACATCTATAGCGGAACTTATCTCCATGCAAACAATACACAGACAGCCTGTTACTTGGTGAATGAGTTCACTGCAGCAAGCGCATTATTAAAATTCCACGTACACTTTGGTAGCTATAGGAGCTTTTATGGCATGTTTCAAATTTGCCGCAAAGAAAAAAAATGGACCATTAAATTTGACTGTTCAAAGAAGCATGGAGTGCAAAATTTGCGTTCAATCTCCAGTCAACCAGCACAAGACCAGCGTGCTTGGAGAAGGTCCAAATTGAAGCAGCGTCATGAGACAAAGCATAGTTTTTTTTTTTTTTAAAAATTGCATATTTCCTCAAGATTCAGTAGAAAGAGCAAGAAAAACTAATGTACAGAAATCATCATATCAATCTGCAAGCAGGATTCTTGTCACATATGTGACACGACAACAAATAGCAACAGACTGCTCACTTGGTGGTGTGGATTTGGGCTGAGCACAAGGAGACATTCTTAGATGCAGAAATAATTCAAAAATGGATGTATGACCCTGACAAAATGTTTACAGGCAAAGAAAAAGAGGAAATGACAGCTAAAATCAAGCAAATCCAACTCTCAGATTCCTCAGCAAGCAGACTACAATTCTCAAACAGCTTTTTGATCTTCGTCCTGCTGTACGGCCGGACCCCAATACACAAATTCTGTAAATAGATTTCAGATACAACGCATGTATGAAATTAATTGGCAAAGATAATAGCAAAGGGCATTTTTGCTCCGATTATAGTTAGTTTTAATTGATTTTTAAAATGTAAAACGCAATCTCAGTTTTTTTTAAATATTTTAACACTGGCTTTCATTTTTTTCATGAATGAAAATTCTTTTCAATTTTAGCGAGAGTTATTTTGTTCATTTTCACGAACTATAATGGCCTTGGTACACATAATTCAGCAGGCTGCAGTCAATGACGAGTGAACATTTGAAGCTCTTTTGACCCACGTGCCTGATTTCAGTCCAATTTCACTTGCTGTAGCTATACCAACTTGACGGACATCTCCGTGACGACTCATCCCCAATCTTCACTTTAACTGTGATGAATCCCAGGGAGCGACCTGTGGCCAATCTGGTCTGTGTTCTTACATGGAACAGGTTAAAGAAACATTGAAGAAAAACCACAGCTCGTTCTCTGGAGCCAGTCATCTTGATGTTATGACCTCATTCCTCATCAAAACCAAGCGGAATTTAAACACGATGACCTTACGAACCCCTTGTGAAAGTAGTACGCTTTTTTTTTTCTCCCAAATGACCGCAATCCCTTCTTTTCCTCCCTCCAATTTGGCTAACCGACTGTCTTTGTTCCGGCGGCCAAGCTCCATTTTGCCCTCACCATTATCCAGCAACAATAAGGCGGACACAGTTCAGTGGTGTTGATGACCTTTCTTGCTTTGGATGTCCAGGCAAAAGAAGGCGGCACACCGTATCACGAAAGGGCTTCCTCCAGGAAGAGGAGGAGGTTAAAATAGACATATCTGCAGTCACGGCCGATGCTATATTTGTGGGAAATTCCACTTCTTTGACTGTTGATTCATTTCAACCATGTGACATGTCTCCAACTCGAACGGAATTGCATGAAAGCCTAATAGGCTAAGAGTAAGTGATGAAAGAGATTTTCTGTGTGTCGCATGCTTTTTTTTTTTGGTGAGTAAATGTGTTGATCTATGTGCATGTTTGCTGAGTGCATTGTGTGTTTAGGCAAATCTGTGTTTGTGTTTCATCGGCAGTGTGGGTAATGCATGAAAACGCCGAAGTAAATATAGTTGTTATCTTGCTGCCATTATGTCTGAGGGCGCCGGTTGTTTTGAGGCTGACATTGTCAAGATGCACCAAAAGGAAGATGATCCACTCAAGGTCCCTGGAAGTTTCTTTCAGCAACAGTTCAGCTCATTTTGCAGCGGTTGCAAACACTTTTGAAGTTGAGGTGATAAATGAAAGTAGCTCACGACGTGCAACTGAATGACTTCAAAAAACAAACTTTCTCTCAATACTAAGGCCGCTGTTAATTACTCTAGGTACTCAACGGGAGCAAATTGTTTTCAAGTAGCTGTAGCTTTTCAGCCTGCTGAACGAGCGGGCTTCTCCATAATTAGACGAGCATTCTTGCAGCCTTTGAGACGAGAAATAATTGGCCTCTCAGACTAGGGTGTATTTGCATCTCGATCCTTGCACAGCCTCATCCTTGAACCTGATGCCAACGGCTACGTCACACTAGCGCTTTTCAAATCGAAATTATCGAAACGCTTGCCAAACACCGAAGGAGGAAGAAAAAAAAAATCACACAAAGCCTTGTCAATTATTGCCGAGATACTGTCTCATAACGGCTTGACAGACATATCAGAACAAATTCTATAAAGTCAATGTTTATTTGGAGAGTGGTGAAGATGACTAGTTGTAGCTTGTCTACACAGTCTTTAGTCAATTACATCTTCAAATGTCTCACAAAACTTGTGAACGTATAGTTGTTGATAGCATAACTCAATAACTACCGGTACTCAACCAAAATATCACCCTATGGAATAAAAAAATAAAAAAGCCACAATCCATGAGAATAAAGTTCAAACACGACAATGTGACTAGAAATGGTATAGAAAATCTATTTTAAAAAATACTAGGAAATAAATGTAAACTTGCTGAGACAAATTTAAAATGAACAAGAAGGTAGTCGTCCCGTTAGATGAAGTGGCTTCCCTCATTCCCTTTAAAATCAGCGAGTGAGAGGTCCACAGTCCTTGACACAGTGGAAACAGAAAGTGATTGGCTCGAGTGCACACAGAAGGTTCAAGTGCATCAAATATGTTCATACGGAACTGCAAGCACAGGAGCTCTCCATGGGCGGACGATAAATTGGCCGGGGAGATCACAGATCTATGAAGTGGGCACTTGGAGACCCCCTTGCACCTCTATTGTCCGTGTTCGTGTGTGACCGCCCCCATTTGATATTTTGAACAGCAAATTCAGCTGTCAAAAATTCGGAAATTACTCCCTCCCCAAGACAGGACATCTTACTGCCACACTGTAAAAAAAAACGGGTATTTGGCCATGGAGGATGGCTGAGCTCTCTTAAGTACTCTTGCAAAGACATTTGTTTCTCCATAAGTCTCTCCCATTAACTCTCAATGAACTGAGTTTTCAGTGCTTGCAGGTCCAAGTCTACTTGACAGACGGAAAATTGTTATATCAATTTGGGATGTAGATTGTGCACAAGGTAGATAAGAAATATTCAGAATTTCAGATGCGCACTTATTTCATTGTCCTTGTGAGGGCGGACACAACTGTTCCACATGATCTAAGCGACAGGCCTACAAATCCTCATGATGATGGAAAGCAAAAAAGAAAAAAGAAAGTGGCTTTTAACATGAACTGTGCTTCTTCCACTACAGGCAATGAAGGCTAATTAACAGAGATGATCTCTTTTTGTCCTTGTGAAGAGATTCACAATTAAAGGGAAATACAAATTGAGTGAAAGACAAAGAGAAAATGTCAGCACATTCCAAGGGAGTCAGATTTTGAGTTTTGGTTTCCTGAAGCCCAATACAATCGCTACCTTTACGAGCTAATTATGACCACATTCCATTTGGACATTCAGAGAGGTACAGCATTCGTATGACTGAGTGTGTTTCATCACCGAAAGTTAGCAGTCATGGAAATAAGTGACCAACAAATACGAATATGAAAACTTGAAGTATATCTTGATCAATGCCCATCATATTCATAAATGGGCAGAAACATAAAAAACAAAACAACCCAAAAATCAATCAGCTGATCTTAAATCCCTAGATGATGCCATTTTCTTTGCCCTTGTTGACTTTTTAGTAATATCGCATCGTCTTCTTCTATCTCATGCACCGATTTGCTACCTAACAGCCAATCAGAGTGATCCATTTTCACCGATGGCCGATGCCATTTGGCAGACTGCGAACACTGGCACATTCATTCAAATCATATCGAGAGAGCACAATTAGACAAAAAAACTCTTCTAAATGTTGCTTTTTCTGTAGATTTGTTCCTGCTTGTATTAGGAGTTTGCGTGTGCTAGATTGCTGTACGTGTGCATTTGATTTCATTAAACCATGAATCTGCCATGTTTGTATGCTTTGGTGTGACAATAATGACGTTGATTGATGTTCACTGTCAGAATCAAATGTTCTTTAAGACAGATTCTTTTCGAGTGGGCATTCAGATCAACTGTTTATTTATTCTTCAACTATTCATTTAAAATGAACAACTTGTGGCAGGGTCTAATTACACAGCATTGATGTCAAAATGAAAAATCACAGAAAGCAAAAGTTTGCGCTTGGTGCAGCGGGGCTCAGGGGATGGCCAGAGAGTCACAAGGTGTGGTCTGGCCACCTCTGACCACCAGGTAGCTTCGACCCTCTACACAACCCAAATTAGATCTCATTGGATTGTGAAGGTGTACCTATTGTTGTGGCCGGCTCAATAGCCAGGTGGTGCAGACATCACGTTTGTCCTTGGAACACATTTCATTACTGCAAAATGCCTTCAATGTGTTATGTGAACAAATCCTTGAATGGCACACGTTAACAATATGCTTGACCCTGTGTTGCAGAGCACCTGAAGCCCGGAGTGATTCTCAACTAGGTGCTGGAAAGGCAGGGGGAAAAAAAAATGCTGGTCCACCATGCCAAATGTTAGCTGCTGCTGCCATGGCAACGTTCACACTGCATCCACTTCCCTCAAGGTGACAGGATTATGATTTTGACGCCAGCTAGAAGACGTCTGCCAGGTGTCATTTTGTGCAGTGGTGTGTTGGTTGACACTGTCAGTCAAACTAAGAAACACACACTGTGGGAGGGTCGGACAGAAATAGGGGGTTTGAAACACTGCACTTGTCAGAACGAATCATTCCTTTTTATTTTTTTATTTTTTTCGGTCTCCATCACTTTGGCATGACAAATGGTTCGAACGCCACTTGGGAGCCTGAGACACCAGGCCTCTTCTCTCACGTAGCAAGAAGAATAATAGAAGAATAAATCTCTTCTGAAAGTAACTTTGCTACTTAACAGGATGCTATTAAAACTATTTATCACTTTGTATGAAACTTTGGAGGGGAACCAATAACCCACACTTATATTTTAATGAGGATCCGGCTATAACGGATCGATGCAACTCCAGTCCTGCGATATTTGGAAGATTCGTTTGGATCAGGGGCCACCAACCTCAATGAAACTGAGAGTTACTTCTTGTGTGCGAAATAATGCGAAGGGCTACACAAGCATGTTCTTGTCTAAACTGGTCTGTGATGCAAAAAAGGCCCTTTGCTGTACATCTTTCAATCCAATCCATCCATTTTCGAGTCGACTTTTCCTGTTCAAGGTCTACGATGAGCTGGAGCCGTGAGACTGTGGTCAAAAGGTGAACTAAACCTTGGATGAGTTGCCAGTCAATCACAGGCCATAGGCAGACTGAGACAACCATTCACACTCCCTTTCAGACCATCTGCAGGATCTGAATCCATGCTGCCTGCATACAAATGAGATAAAAACCACTCCACTATCATTGTAGTGTCATTACCACTATAGTTAACATTTTAAAAAATTCATTTGAATGAGCTTCCCGACTTCTGTTTTGTTCTTTTTTTTTTTTTTTTCGCGTTCAAACAGATATGATGGTCATGGATGTGGTTGCTCTGAATCATCATATTATGATTTCAGTTTTGAGGCACGAGGGACAATATGCCTTCGTTACACCGCAATGGTTGGTTACAGCTGTTAAAAATAGCCCAGTGGGTGATTAGGAGCAAGGTGATGGCAACTAGAAGGCCTTTTTCAGTAGCACTGGAACATAGTCAACGTGGTTGCATCTGCCAAAAGCCTTGTCAGCCAATTCGCTCTCATTCCCTTGTGAAGAGCTACACAATGGCGGGTAAACTGGCCTTGATGCAGCCCCAGTATAATGCCAAGACCTCATAAATAATGACATTTAATTACATCCTTAGCCATCATTCCACCCCATAAGAAATATCGTTCATATTCTCTTGAGCTCTCCCGATAAAAGTTCCATGTGATTTTCATCATCTATCATGCATATAGTACACTCCCTAAATGATTGAAAAGACTTTTACGGCCTACTGAACTATCACAGATGTACACACAGGTGTATTTGTTAAAAACATAACTGTAACCACATTTTAGTGATCGAAAAAGAGGTCCTGGTAAGAAGTTCACTTTTGGGAGATGAAATTTACAAAAGTCGTTCACCGATCAAGTCACGCTATGACGCACCTTCAAATCAGTTTAATTAATTAGGTTGGGCTGAACCTTAATTCCATTGACGAAGACATTCAGGATAATTCTGTGCTCCCAACGATGTGAAGGAAGGCCTCTTTGTCTTGTGATTGGCAAAATTATTTTCTTTTCTCCTGGCACTCCCTCTGCTTCTCCTTTTGGGCCTGATTTATGAACATCACAAATAGAGGACGCTAAATTGTGTGTTCTCTCGAGCGCATTGTGCAAACTGTTGTCAACAGGTAGGCACGTGTACAGATAAACCCGTGGTGGTGCTCAAGGACTTGCACTTTTGCACTGGATGAGAAAGGTGCCTTTTTGGCTGGAGATTCAAATCCAAATGGAACGAATAGAAATGACCCTTCCTGTCATAAAGGGTGTTTTGATATCTGATATCGCAGCTGCTGAAAACACTTGCATTTTCTAATACACAATGCATAGCGTACTGCATATTTTTCAGAAAAGAAGCAATTTGTAGTATGTCACGTAGCTCTCACAATAAAGTCTTAAAATATCAACAAACCTGCAATATTTCATAATGAAAGCATCCCAGCAACCTCAACCCTGTTGTAGATTCACCTTCAGTGTTTATTTTCATGCAAGCGTTTAAATATACTTCAACGAATGACGAAAAATGTTGATAGGAAAGTGACGTTACAAACTAACATATATAAATGTCAAAATATAAAGCTCTACAAATTATATAGCAGTGTAAAATATTATTCATGAATGGGGAAAATATGATTTGGCATATTTGATTTGATTTCATTGATTTCATTGCATATTAATGGGTCCATTCTTAACATTTATGATTTGAATTGAAAAGGTAGGTCTTAAAACTTAAGTGCCACTAAAGGTCTGAAAATTTAAGTGCACATTCCTACTAGTGTCCGTTTCAACGGTGTAAGAATGATCAGCACAATATTTTCAATTTTTTGGGGTGTGACAGTAGCTTTTCCTCATAGGAGCTCACATTTGAGTTAAACGAAACATATTAAAATAAATTGTACTTTAAAATTAAAATATTGTACTTTATATAATTTCACAGGTTGAAATAGACAAGAGTAAGGATGTGCATCTGAATTTTGGTGACAATCAATCATCAATCCGCACTGTGATGTGGACAGGATGAGTGGAAAAAAAAAATATACAAGCCAAGCGCCAACATGGGGAGGGCCAATTTCTGATCACTCTCATCCTCCAAAAGCTTTTAAATCACGACAGATTATTTTGGAGGACGGGGTGAATTTTTGTGCTGACATTTTTACATACAGACCTATCATATAAGTGCCCATGTTTAGCCAACTCAAGTGTCCCTTTAATGAACAGGGAAGCCAACAGCTACATTCTTTTTAAAATCGTTGTTGAAGTTATCAAATGTACAAGAAAAGTAATGAAGTGATCAAATTAATTCTAGACAAAATATTATACACTACATCTTTATTCACTTTTTTACTGCTGCAAATGGCATACATCTGCGAAGTATCCCATTAAAAGTCTGCGATTGGCTGATGACCAATCCACGGTGTACCCTGCCTGTCTCCCAGCCGGCCTCAAGGCTCCAACTCACCCGTTACCCTAAAGAGGACAAGCATGACAGAAAATGGATGGACGACTACTCCTTTCTAAGCACAGCTCAAACAATCGCAGCCGTATTTGGTTTAGACTGTCCTCTATAAAGGGTAGACAAACACAACGTGTTTGACTGGGCTTTCTTGAACCGGCAATCTGTGGGGCCACACCTCTCTGTCAAAGTCCTCCTACAAAGCCTCGCCATGCCCTGACCCAGGTTGACACCCATCAGCCCTCCTGCTGGGACACGAAAACAAACGATGCCCCCCACCACCCCATAGCAAGCTGTTTAGAAATGTGCAGGGTATTGAAGCATGTCCCTGAGAGCCTTTTGCGGAGGCAGGCATCGGTAAAGACGGCTACGGTATAGTAAAGGACAGTTACTCATGAACATATTCAAACTGTTTGCCAGTCAGGCAGTCATTCCCTCCATCCGTCCATCCATTAATCCATCCATCCATCCGGATTGATTCAATGAAACCAGACTTTTGGCAGAGCTGACTGTATTAAACTTTGGAACTCTGGACGGTACTTTGGAAAAAAAAAATATGCAGATTTGTTTTAACATTCACTTGAGGCTTTCAAAGTTTGCTGTCATCCAAGTCAATATTGGAGTGCTGAGATGATACTCCAGGTTTCCATCTTCAAACTGTAACTAGGAAATCTGATGAATAGTAGAATTCCTCCCATGCATAAATATTATTTTAGTGTAATTGCACATGTTCTATCCGGAGAACATCATCAGAAAACATTCACACTTTGGTTTGAGGCCTTCCTGCTATAGTAACAGACACCTTTTCGACTCCAGCAAACTTTCCTCCAATTGAATCTACACACATAAGCAGTACATATACAGCACGTCCAGTAAGCATAAAAGGGGGACATGAATAGAGCCAACAAAGTCTCAATTGTGACCTTTCATCTCTCAATGTATCAACCTTCCTTCAAGCTTTTCTATACGCTTTCCTTCTCCCTCACATGTGACACAGCTGTAGACCCTCGGCGGCCTGTCCTCCAATTGTTATAACAGCACTGAACTCCAGCCCAGAGAGAGCGGGGGCTCGCCCACGCCGTGTTTTCACAGGCCGCAGCATCTGGACCTGCTGACGTCACGCCTTTGGGTCAGGCCTGTTTTGGGTCAGGGACACACCGGAGGATCAAAAAGCAGAGGACATCTCTCACTTGTTTGAGATAATATACAAGAAGTGGGTGAAAGAGTGATAATGTAACAAGATATCAGGGGGATGGCGCTCAAGCACTTCCACCAGCTCATTGCGTAAAAAAGCGTATATAGCAAAGTATTAGTGGATCTTCGGAGCTTATGTTGATGAAAATACAATTCTGTCTTGCTTTTCCAATTTTATGGCCCACCTCCCTTGTGTTTTTATACAGGATCAGCACCTTGCTTTTTCTCCATCCTCTGCCAGCTGCCACGCTTAGACCGGCTCATCTCAGCTAAGTGGAGACTCCACTTTTATGGTTTAAATTTTTTTTTTAAATGTTTTTGACTACCACTCAACTAACCCCTTGATGCAATTCAAAGGTTTCCTCCTTTGCCAGGAATTTCCCGGGTCACCTGAGCAGTGTACAGACCTCTTCCCCTTTCCATCCTCTCACTTCATACCCCTTACTGGCTCTTCCTGCTTGGTTTAACGGGTCCTGAGAGGGGTCATATTGGCCGGGTGTGCAAGTGGGAGTCTTAGCGTGCATATTTATTATTTCATTTTTGTCCTCCCTTTGCTCAGGAGGGTCCAGGCATCACTGATGCGGGTTGAGCGTTAGTTCACAAGGTGGCCAAGTGAACTGTTGAACCCAAATTGGGACCGTGTTTATGTTACGCGTGAGAGCTTGTGAGTGGGTGTGTTGATGTCGAACTCTTACAATCACTGGCTGAAGACTTTAGTCTGATGACTTCAGGTGACCTGAGAAATTCAGACAAAGAAGCGGCCACTCCACGCTCACTCAGGCTTGCTACTTCATTTTTTAGTGACAATATATGCCGACATCTGCTAATAGTTGATGACAATGTGTGTTCAAAATGCAACTTTGACCTTAATATGTACTATGACTTCTCATTATCCATAGACACAAAAAATATGTATTATTAAATATGGTCATTGTCTCGAGTTAAATGGCAACAAATCCCCCCCAAATTTTTTTAAGCTTCTAAATGTTGAAACATCCATCCATCCATTTCCAAATCCGCTTATCCTCACAAAGGTCGTGGGTGTGCTGGAGAGTATACTAGTTGTTTTCGGGTCGTAGGCGGGGTACACCCTGAACTGGTTGCCAGCCAATCACAGGACACACTTAGATGAACAACCATTCACACTCACAGTCACACCTAGGGTCAATTTAGAGTGCTCCATTGACCTGACACGAATGTGGAAGGAAGCGGGAGTACCCGGAGAAAAGCCACGCGGGGTCACGGGGAGAACATGCAAACCCCGCACAGAAAAGCCGGAGCCTGAATCGAACCCTGCACCTCTGCACTGTGAGGCGGACGTGACCACCATGCCACCCTAAACGTTCAAACATTTTTCCATTTTTATCAATCTGCGTGTGTTGATTAGAATGATGTGCCATTAAATGATCGACACTCAAGCTTTGTTTGTTCACACATTGGATCACAACCATCATATGCTATACAAAAATGTTGACACAACTGTCAATTGCTGCTGTGAAGAGTCATTCCGTCTCATGTAGACACAATTCATTAATACTAGTTCATCATTTGTTTGTTCATGTGCACATTTTTAGCAGAGGCTCAGGCGCGAAATAATGATGCAACAAGTAGCCTCGATTGATTTTCAAAGATGTAAGATGCATTTTTTCCCCCCCGACACATGAAAAGAGTTGTATTAAAAACGTCTGCCATGTGTCTTCAAAGAAACTCAAGGAATTAAACAGCTCAATTTCGAGTGGTCTGTTGAGGGAGGTGCACAGTTCATGCAAATGAGCCACTGCTCATAGTCTGACACCAGGCCACTCCTAACCCCTGCCCTTACACTTCTACTGTTCTTTTTTGTTCACTTTTAGACACATTCCGATATAGTACATCATTTTTTATCATTTTTTTAATTTTCATTTTTTGCTCGTTATATTGTAAGTTTTGAGTTCCTGTCATGTTTCTGAAATATTTTTAATCCATTAAAGTACAGTTTGTTTGCAGAATGTCCATGTTGTGAAACAAAACTCAAAAATGACCTTTTTGCGTATGTTATTGTGCCTTTTACGAGGGCAACCTTTTTTTTTTATATTACTTTTCTTATATTTCTAATGTTATAGCATTTTTAAAGGCAGCAGAGGGAGCTTCCACTTCTGGAATTAAAATATAATTCATCTCAACGGTCAGCAAAGGGGATCTCCATTTCTTCCAAAAAAAATTGCCTCATTCATTTTCTCCCTTTAAGTGCAGTAATCCATTAAACGCCTCTTTTGGAAACTAAGAATAGTACATGAAATTCTCCCTCATGCAGAGAGTGATGCAAATATGCAAACAACGAAGTGTTGAGTTTGAATGAAGGCCATCGTACCCAGAGAAAACCCTTGGGGATTTTCATTTGTGACCATAACTTCGTTTTCTTCTTTGTAAGTCAGGCCAGGTAAGATTTGTCAATTTTTTTGAGAGCAAATTTGTTTTTACGAAAAACAAGAGCATGAAAATTACGGTTGTGTTTCGAAATTCACTCAGATGTCTGTGTGTGTGTGTTCAGAGAGGCAGAGTACCGTATGCTCCCCTCTTATTCATTTCTGAACGCACCCTATGTACTTGAATTTGTCCTCAGTTGCAGCGCCAAGAGAGCGCACAGGCACTCTGTTTTTGCTACACTCTCTCTGAGTAACCGAACGGCACAGTTCAAGATCGTTTGGAGTGAAGCAACAATTGAGTTCGTTGCCCCCCACACCGCTATTCTCTCATCATGGGTGCGTTCATAAATACGTTTCAAGGATGCTGCTTCACTCAGATGGTATGGAAATTCAGAACGGTGCACAACAGACAAACAAAGCCCAGCAGTACAAGCCGGATAGGAAATAGCTGCATCCAGAAATTGCAATACGTGTTGTTGTTGTTGTTGTTGTGCAAAGCAAAAGGTAGTTGCCAATCCTACTTCTGTCACAGGTACTTCTACTTTGTCTTCTTTAAAACAAGAGAGAAGAAGAAGGTCACGGGTGTCATGGAAACTAACTTTCGCTGTGCACAGCAAGGATTTAAACGGCACATTAATACAACAGGATCGCTCCTTTGGTTACAGTACCACACACGATTCTAGTTAAGGGAAGCTGATTTAGGATAAAAAGAGAAACTTTAACATAGTCATTAGCCAACATTCCGTCATCCTCGTCTGGAACATGCTCTGCTCACATTCACCTAAAAAGGCAGTCTCCCTTTTTCTTCATTTTGATTTTTTTTTTTTTTTTTTTAAAGCCAAACTACTTGACGGAAATTCACCAATTGCGAGCAGGCTTGGAACATATCACCTGTGAAAAGTGAGGGAACACAAGAGGAAAGTGCTATAGAAAATATCTCCCTATAAATTATTTCCTCATTTTAGCTACTAAGGTATTTTGGTTTTTATCTTTTTAGAGGGAAAGCTAAATGCAGTCATGCAGTGGCCAATATTTTTGGTCCCCTTAAGCGAGTTGACTGCGAAGCTGAAGCATGACAAACCACGGCAGCTCTGAGTCTCCGCATCATTATTGGACTGGAGGAGGTAATAAAGCAAAATCTTGGGGGGGCGGATTAGCACCACGGCAGCTCACACTGAAACCTGCTGATTTCTGTATGAGAGCCTTCACTCAGGTCTCATATGACAACGTGATAGATGATTGAGGCTGGAAGCAGCGTGCAGACTCATCACGGTTTTCATCACCTGCAGCATCCACTGATTCATCCCTTTGTCACAGATTTCTTCGACAAGCATGGGACCAGACTGACTACAGGCTTCAACGTGTCATCGATGATGTGAGCTGTTTGGCTATGAAGACCAAACGAATCAAGTGGAACCAGACAGGACTGGAGTCCATCTGTAGCCAGTCGCTCTTGACCTGAGATGAGATTAATGATTTCACAGAAATGATGAATGGCTCAGGTCAGCGATGACAAGCTTTGAGTGACATGTTACAGGTGTGCAGCCTTCCAACTCCCCAAAGTCTCAAAGTCAAACTTAAGCGCTGCACGCCTTCATTTCATTTGGGCAAACGAGAGCGACAGCCGCTTTTGTCTGACGCCACTTTTTCGTTCCCGCCAGCCGCCACGGCGTGTTCCGTCTGCAGCTATTAGGAAATGCATCACCTCTGACCCCGGGTAATAAACAAGGTCAGCCGTGCCTATGAAGTGCTGCTGCCGGTAGTCACCAGCAGAAATCCCAGCCTCTTTGCTGCTAGCTGGCCGCTGGCGCTCCTGACCATGCAGAGAAACCGTTAAGCTGTCACACATCAGAGAGGACAAGGAGCAGTCTTAAGAGCCAGTCAGCACCAGTTGGCCTCCTGGTTGAGGAGAAAAAGGGAATCAAAGGCGTGCAAAAGCAGCTGCACATGGGCTTTGGGTTACAAAATAAAGATGACGAGGACCAGGCCAGACTGTGGTCATTTGTGGGAGAGGGACTGTCAGACTTTTTCTGCCATTGCACAAAGTCTGCTGTAACCCTTTTGACAAGAAGACATCACCTTCCACTAACGTCTGACGTGGACGAAGCCTCTAATCAGAAGTGGCATCAGGAAGAAAAAAAGCTGGACAAAGAGCTAGCATTCCCACTTTAAAAACTTGCCATAAATTGGCGTTTTAAGAGAACTCATTCTCTTTTAGCTCTCTATACAACATCAAATTGCCGAACCATATCGAGTGAAACAGTAACACTCGCCTCAGAGACCCATGTGCACAAGTAAAACAAACAAACAAAATACTGTACCACAACCTATACACCACAAAAGGGCAAATACAAGAATGTCATAGCTACTGGAATTAATGTTTCAATCTAGATGTTTGGTGCATTTCATTTCAAATTATTGCAGACTAACATGAATTTGTTTGTGTTTAATATTTTTCTCAGGAACTAATTGGTTGCTCATTTCATACAAACAATGTAAATTGCATATTCAGGCTTTCCAAAACAAAAGTTCTGCCATTACAAAGGGTTCGAGTTAAGTATAAAAACAAGTTAAATCCATTGCCGCAGAATTCCACTATACTGCAAACTACAGCTTGTATTTGTGTTGATTTGCTATTGATTTTAAGCATATGTGCTGTTGGATAACCAAAAAGGATTATCTAGCCGAAATGCATTTTCCTTGTTCCTGAGACGCAAAAGAATCACTTGACCGAAAGAAGCCACTTGTGGATGTGCCCGTCCGACGGCTGCTTTGTCTCGACAGCGTAGAGGTCACGGCACTCCTCATGACACTGCACTGCATAAATCACATTTCTGAATGAATATGAATTTTGGGGAAGAAAATGAGAACCCTCATAAGCACTTGAAGAACATGCAACCTCCACACAGAGATGTTCCAAAGGCAATTCGAATCCTAATCTCCTGACTGTGTAAGATGGCAAAACAACACTTCACCATAATGCATTTGTAAAAAAAAAAAAAAAAAAAAAGAATTCAATTGCAATTGTGCTGTACTATATTCTCAAAAATATACACATGAAGACCGGAATACGCAATGAAGACTTGTTGTAATGCAAACACACAACTTCCCCCAACAAGAGGCCAAAAGGGTTTCCCCGCCCACACAGTTCAAGGTATCAGAATGTCAGGTGTGCATTTGGCAGGTGACCTTGACATAGCAAATCCCAATCTATATGCGTGGGGACAGGCGGGGACATTGCCAGATGCTAATGCCAGGGACATTTCTGAAGGTTCTCGCCACCCTCCCCCTTTTTTGAGGGGGGAGGGGTTGCCATTGTGTCCCCACATATAGTGTAGTACTGGGGACACCCAGCTGGTGGCGATGTCTGCACTTGCTTCATCAGTCCATCCTTCTGCCCTCTCCTCTTGTTATTCATTAAAGCGCCTCGGAATAATAAGTCCCCAAGAAACTGGGAACATGTGATGAAGTCGTAGTTAATAATGTATACCCCCCAGCCCACCGCTTCTTCCAATCCCCGTCCTCCCTCCTACATTTACCCCACCCAGCTTCTCTCACTTCACTGCCTCCCCTGTGAAGACCCTCTCCACCTCACTCAACCACACTCGGTGCACCCGTGGCCTTGCGGTGAATGGGGGTAAACACGCATTAACATATTTATATCTCAATATACCCGTGCCCCCTTCCACAAATAAATGCAAAAAAAAAAAAAAAACCCCAACAGTGATGTACTCATTTGAAAGCTTGATTTACACCACATAACTCTTACATTCCATCACTGTTCTTTGTTTAGCTCTCTGACATTCATACATGGATGTTTGTGAAACCTCTTTCTCTCTCGCCCCTCCCCCCAAAAGTAGGATAATTTTATATACTGTATATATACTGTATATATACTGTATATATATTATATATATATTATATATATATTATATATATATATATATATATATATATATATATATATATATATATATATATACTTATAAATTATATATATAGTGAATGTCCCATTCAATATGCATTTTGCAAATACATGCAATAAGTTTCATATGTAAATGTCTGCTCTTTTCTGAATTTGATCAGTCCATTGCAACCGTGAATGCGCATCGCCATCCAATCGGTGAACAGTACAGAGTCATTACAATGAAGTAGCAAAGAATACACTGACCTTTCTTATTTTGCCCACTGGGGGGGTAAAAATAAATAAATAATGATTATATACATATATATATATATACGCACATACATACATACATACATACATACATATATACATATATATACACACAAACACACACACACACACATATATACACATATATACACACACACACACACACACACACATATATATACATATATATATATATATATATACATATATATATATATATATATATATATATATATATATATATATATATATATATATATATATATATATATATATATATATATATATATATATATATATATATATATATATATACATATATATATATATTTATATGTATATATGTATATATAGAATCTACATATACATACATACATATATATCTGTGTGT
>CAAKHF010000601.1:72759-87759 GCA_901007745.1 Hippocampus kuda
GCAACACCCTGATAGGAAGCTTGCATCCTCCTCTTCCGACTTGATTGGCTGTGGTGCCTTGCCCCACTTTTTGGGGAACATCCCTCTCCTCCCACTTCGAGAGCTACGTTTAATGGCTCTTACAACCGGCCGTGGTGTTGTAATGACAACTTTACAATAAGCACTTAAATGGCGGCTTTGTGCAGTGATGTGTTACAAATGTGATTGCTCGATAAATGTAACTTTGCTGCAAGGGAAAAAAGTAGATACAAAAAAAAAAAAGGTAATATGTGTCAATTGCTGTGTGTGAACGCTCAAAAAAATGTAAGACTGTTATCAGGCTGTAACTATATTGTACAATACTGACAAGGTCAAGTATTGAATAGATTTACTGTGACTAGTGAGAATTACTTTTCATTTATTTATTCACAATATTAATGCAATTTACAGCTTTACATTTATAAAAACAAATGTGCTCAGTTCTCAAGTGATTTCTCAAAAAGGAAGAAGATCAAATACAGTAATACTTTCTTGTACCATATGTATTTTTAGCAGGAAATTTAAACTATAAAGTATAGTTGCACAAAAATATATGCATTGAAGCAAAAAAAAAAAGTATTCAAGAAATCTAGTTTTAAAATGAACATCAACAACAACAAATGTGGCAAGAATTTTTTGTTGTGCATTTACCCATTTGTTTAGGTATTGTCTATGTGTATTATATTCACTGCAAATCGCTGTCTCCTTAGTGGGTGGAGACACTGGCAAACAGTCCCAAATATCCTGCAGGTACAAACACGCTCTCACGCTGTTGTACTCATCGCCGAGTGTTTCACAGCTGATTGCAAGGACTCGCAGTAGGTGACTCTGTATTCCAAAGCTCACTCATCAATTCAATTCCATATTGTCTTTTAGGCTCACATCTTTCTCTGCGCTTCTGCAGCTCTTGCGGGAAAAGTCGAACTCGGCTCCCAAACGGCCATGAAATTTACAATAAAGGCTGCCATCACGTATCCATGTTGTTGTAATCCAAGTGTTCATGGCAATTTCATCAGCTAAAAGACAAGAGTGTGCTTGTCTGATAATGTTGGATTCACTTTACGCGATGTAATTGGAAAAACATTGACAAATGTGTGAGGGCCCAGTAGAAAACCCTCATATGGATCCACTTTGGGCATGCCGAGCATGCATTGGGATCATATGAGGGTTGATTCATCCATTCAAATTTGTTTGAGGCTGCTATAAATGAGACTGCAACACGAAACACGGTCGAGGATGCAAACAATATCAAACACACAAAAACAGCAGATCGTACGACGCTGTGCAATTAAATGGCCGCCTCTGGTTCCCGCAAACATTCATCCACCCGACCGGCATTCTCTTGGAATGATTGCAGCGTTGATGAAAATGCATGAAGACTCGCACGCTGGCCCAACCTCCCCACCCTGAAGAGACGCTTGAATTGTTTAAAGCTCCCCGTTTTCTTGCCCACTGTTTCCACGTGACACAAGCATTACAGCCACAACACACAGAGGCCTCTAATCCAGTACTGGTCTCAAAGCACTCCGAATGGCCAATGGGGTGCATGCTACTGACAGGAGCGGGCCCAGCTAAGCTATGGTAAAACATTTTGGATGCAGCCGAGCATGGATTGAGCAGCTGAACCTGCACGCTGCACTCTACTAGGCGCAATTTTTTGGTAGGGTCTGAATTTATGCATAATATGGACTTTTGTCAGATTGTGTTCATTTCGAGTATTGTGCCAAAAAAAAAAAAAAAAAAAAAATATATATATATATATATATATATATATATATATATATATATATATATATATATATATATATATATATATATATATATACACACACATACACACATACATATGACACTGGAGGAATAACGTAATGTGCCACATTAGGTACACCAGCAGAAACTGACAAAACTCAATTTAAGCGTTGTATCAAGATTGATCACTTAGCTAATACTGCTTAGCTGATTGACAGTGCTAGCGAGGTATTCTAGTACAATTTATGAAGCATATTTATTACTGCGTTGTAGATATGCACACCTCTGGTGTTTTGCAAATGTTTTGAAATGCTTTCATCATGTTCTAAGCAAGATCACAAATAATAGTAGTCGTATACATAGCTGTACTTTGTAAAATAAACTTCACTTATGTAGCAAATGCGAGAATCAGAACAGATGAAGCATAGCAGTTGAACACCACGATGAAATATACGACCAGAAAAATACTCAGAGTTCAATTAAAACCAAACCTTTCCTTCATTGTCCATCATGTTGACTTTCAATTCAAAAAGCATGTGCAATTTCATCAAGACATAGGACAGTCCACTGAAATGTTTTTGTTGAATTTACTCCATTTTATTTCGTCATGCGGTCGCATGAAATAAAATCATCTGGGTCCAGCCAATTTTTTTTTTCTGTAGACTGCACATTTTATTTTTAAAAAATGAGTCTGGATGCAGATGATTTTGTGCAACCATTTGACGAAATAAAATTGAGCACATCCAACACACCTTTCTTTCCAGTTGAACCCCTATTGTTAACATCTTATGTATTTGTTTTTAAAACGGATCCTCACGTATTCTGCCCAGTAAACCAGTGTACTAAAAATAACAAAATAAATACAATATTTGCATTATCTACTTTTATTTTCCTTCTATCTGTTCCTGTTCAAATCAAGTGCGACCAAATCCATTTTGCCGCAGCGTGCCATTTGCAGGCCTCCATAACTCCATTAGCTAGCAAGGCAGCTCCATAGATGGCACCTGATGGCAGAGCAAATAAAAAATTCTGCAGGTTTATTTATTTATTTAAAGGGGTGGCAGTTTAAGCAGTCTGATAAAGAATTTCATTGTCACTGACCACATTCATGGAAACACCGTGAGGCATATTTGCTACTGATGAAAATAAGACATTTCTGTTGTTGGGCGGACGATATTTATCTCTCTGGGTCTGTTTAGCTTTTCTTTTTTTTTTTTACCAGCAGGAATATGAACAGGAATCCACCATTTAATGCAGCAGTAATCCCGGTGATTAAGACCTGCTGACAGTTGAAAGTAAAGTTTATTGTCACCCTGGGAGCTCGGGGCATGCTGCCATATTAAAAACGGACGCTGCATACATGAAAGCAGACACAGGAGACAATTGGAGGCCCGGTGAGCAGCTTACTGCTACAGTGGGATTGTGTGTACATCTGTGTGTACAGTGATACAACTATCAGTAGCTTGGACTGAAAGTGGAAATAATTGTGCAGAAATATAAGACCTTGAGCCGCTTGTATCAAGACATCACGATAGCGTAGCGGATATTCATAGCCGAAACAGGGGTGAAAAAAAAAAGCAATTCCCTAAGCTTGTGTTTTTCTTCTCCTTTATATGCATGTCGTGTTAGTTCAGAGAGAACATTCCACTCAAAGCGCTTGAAAAATGAATAAGATACTCTTAGGATGTAATTTTCAGAGCAAACCTCTATAAAATGAGTACAACACAATCACCACATGGAAAGACATTCAGTCGAGCGAGGACGTCCAAGGCGATAAAAAAAAAGTATTTGGATGAAAATAGAACTGCACTGTATGTCTTGATACATTCTGCAAATGTGTGAAAATTCATATCATTTTATGTGTGAAATATAGCATAAGGTTGAATACTGTGAAGGCTAAAAATATGATGGCTAGTTATATTTCCCTGAATCTGCATCAGGATTTATTGAGATAGGAGTTTGAAAATTGGCAAACTAAAAAAAAAAAAAAAAACACTGGCCGAAGAGGTAAAAATAAATTAAAATTACCACGATTGGTGAAGGTCACAAAAATCAGGAGTGTGAAGCGCGATCTCTACATTCATTGATGCATTAAGAATAAATTCGGTCACAACAAAACTTTATTACAATATTTAACATCAATTCTGTTGATAGAAAATTGCAAGCCGATAATACATTATGAATGCATTTTTTTCGATACGTCTGTGGGTGTTTACTTCAATTTGTGTGCACTTCAGATATGAGGAAAATAATCCGATAATTTTGCAATGCACTGAAAGAATCTCAGAAGTTGCATCAAAACTGATACGTGGATATTTAATTCCAAAGTCCTGCTGGAATTGAAACATTCAACATTGCAAAAATAGAACCCAAATTTGGGTCACCCAATATTCTTCAAATTAATTGGGAAAAATGCACCCCACCCCTCCCCCGGTCCTGCGCCCAAAGTCCAATTGGAATCTGAGGTCAGATGAATGCCACTTTTCCTGGAGGCACCCCAGGGCATGCTATTAGGAGGCTAATTTGAAAACCCCAACAAGTGCTTGGAGTTATCAAGCACAATAAAAGTGAAAACCCGACATATTTTTTATCCTGTCCTCAATGCGGGAGATGCTCACACATGGTGATGATGGTCGTGGGGGGGGGGCGTTGTCTCTAGGATCAGGTGTCACTACACTAACAAAAAATGCATTCTGCCCCTCCAAACTCAACACAACAAACTGCTGTCACGTTGTTCGAGAACATCGGTTCTGCCTTTCGCTCAGCGGTGGCGACACCAAACAGGCCCTTTGCTCCGCTAGTCTCCTTCTCCGGGGGCCAAGTGATGAATGACTGCATGGAGAAACAACTCTGGAGTTGTTCGCCAACAACAATTCCTCACCCAAGCGTCAATCCAGACTCCAACTTTGACTTCTAATCATCATTTCCCAATGAGCAACTCGAACCTTTCTTTTTTTTTTCCTTTTGCCAACAATCCATTCTTTATGTTGGGGGAAGCGTTGGACATATTGCGCAGGAACAAGCTTTGTAAAGAGTAAATGCTACAAATAATACTCGCATTTATTTGTAATTCTATTCTCACGGAGGGGGAAAAAAACCTATCAAGAAAAGCAGTGGAGATGAAAATAGGCTTTTTTAAAAGTCTCAACATTACACATCGAACCGTGCAAGAACAAAGGGGGGCATAAATACATCCATATGCTCTCTGTTTGTGGCTTGGTGTATTTCTATTCAGGGTAAAAACGTGGTTTTATGCTGAAAGACTTACTCTTCAGAAAATAACCTTTGTCGACAAGAAGATTTGAAAGCATTTTCCCTCCCTGCTGCCCTCCTTCACGCTGCCTCCCTCACTTTCACCACAATTTTACTCCAAGCATCGTGCCAGAGAGAGAACTGCCATTGACACCGCATTCAATACTAATCAGGCTGCGCATTGTGATCTTGTTAATATTCAGACCACCCTCTGCACAGGGGGGAAAAAAAAAAAAACAACAACAACAACAGGCATAATCACAGAGCCCGAGCAACAGCAATGACAAGCACAGCATCGGTGTCGACAAATAAAAACATGCTAATGAACACAACGCAGGCTGTGAGAGCGGCGAGGTTTGCAAGGGGTTGCACCTCGAAAATACAAGTTTGTGTTTGTTTGCCGGAGTCACCTCAAGAGGCTACTGCTGTCACCTCACCACACTTTGTCAGGCCTCTCTTTGCGTGACGAGCTCATAAACGTCGCTCGTCTGGGTCTCACGGGCCGAACTTGCTGATATAACGAGGTCACAACTTGTTTTTGCTTATAGCTCACTTGAGATGGATGCAAATCTGTGCAAGACGGACAGACCTGTTCTCATTGCTACTTATTTTATTTGATCTATCTATTAAAACAAATAAAAATAAAAAATGGCTATTTCATGACACTGACTTTTTTAGGGAATTGTACTCTGCCCTTGTCGGTGTGAGCGGTTGTTACAAGGGCTTAAAACAACCATCCAGAAATAATGGCAGCAAATACAGGCTCACCCTTTGTACCTCTCCCACTCTCTCTCTTGACTTCATGCTTCTGTGGGAAATTAGCCGTAAGACAAAGCTGCTGTACGATGCGACATGGCATGCATGCTGTTCTGGCCCGGTTGGGATTTGTGATGCGCAGCATTCCGGGCATGGCTGCACAGGTAATTAAAAGTCAGCTGGACTCTTTCTACAAGAATCCTGCCAGGTGTTTTTGACTTTCGGAGGAAAAGGGTACCGCAGGACATTTTTACTGGCGACTCTGACAAAGCATGACAATGGAATGAAGGAGGATGCCTAATATTGGACAGTGTCAAGTTAGCACACCACATTTCCTTGCTGTCGTGTCCAGCGATGTTATTTATTCAACTGCAGACTGGTGGAGGTGACAATTGGGGAGAGGTCTTGTTTATCAGAAGAATCAAGATAATTTTATAACCTGTGTAGCTTTATCACTTCATGGTGACATTATGACCTTCTCTTGGCACTTTACCCCTGTGCATAACTGTTGTTGTTCAGTACCATTGGCACCATTTGCACACTTGTTGTTGGGTCACTACCACCTCACTTTCTATTGCTTAATGATGCTTTACAGTTTTGTATTTTTGTCCTAATGCATAATTTGCTGACATCCTGGAGCGGCTCCAAATAAAGAGAAAATATCCTGTGTGTGTTTAACATACTTAGACAGGAATGATGATTCTTATTGTAATATCAAGCTGCAGATATTATTTTTGAAAATAAAAATGACAGTTTGTTCAAATAATATACCGGTACATAATATTTTGAGCCCTATTTTCCTTTCCATGCGCAAATCTAGCACACAGTGCAGTCTAACTGCGCTTGGGTGGTGTTGTCTTTCTTTTGGTATTTACCAATTAGTTTCCAAATTTTCGGACGAGTCAGGGGCGAGGCAACTCCATTCGCCGGAACGGCCAACACAGTGATGGCGTGGATGTGGGTGTGAGTGATTGCTCGTCTCTGCGTGTGCCCTGTGGCTGGCTGATGACAACCAGTTCAGGGTGTAATCCGCCTTTTGCCAAAGTCAGCTGGGTTAGACTCCATCACCCCCTGCGACCCTTTACAGGATAAGCGGTGGCGAAAATGACGTGACATGACATGAATTGAGGTAATGACACCTTGCATTTTCTCAGAGATGCAACAGTGACTGGTATTTGATATAAAGGTGGAATGTTTGGACAGCTGACGAGTAGACTAGCTGTTGGCCTATAATGGAAGGGCAGCAGGTTCGACTGCCTTGATTATCTTCGAGATATGCATCACTTGACAGATTCACTGCTGGGGTACCGATGAGCATGGCACCTATCTCCGTGGGGGCTGGATAGCAGCCCAAAGCTGCTCGCGTGTGCCACTAATTGTGTTGTCAACCAAGCTGTAATTGCACGCATTACTTACAAGATCAAATTCTACATGAGAGCAGACCCATGATCTGCCGACAGCTATAATCCACACAAATGATATTGAAATCATTCCCAAAAATTGCCACCGTTTGCCATAAAACTAATTAGCAGGGTAAGAAAGTTATAGTGACTGTCAACAAATTCAATTATTGATCATTGTCATCACAACAAAATACTTTTTCATCAGTTAAATATGCATTGGCTGCTCAATTGTCACCCCTTTGGGCCTCACTACAGAAAAAACCCCGAAATACGCAAAGTGCCGGAAATAAAATACCTGAGTTCATATATGCAGGATTTGACAGCAACCACTGCTGGTCCTCAGAATTATTGTCAAGCATATAACTTTTCTATTCTACAAAAAAAAAAAAAAAAAGGGTTGGCGGAAGCTACATATGTACAATAATAAACCCATCCGTCCAAACTGGGCTTCTGTCAACCAGCTGTAGGATTGCCTCCTGGAATGGGATAACTATAACCTCTGCCCAAGGGTCAGTGTAATTAATCGAGAAAAGAACAAGAAAGAAAGACAAATTGTGCTCAAGAGGTGAGAGTTAGAGGTGACGGTATCAGTGAAAGATGGCAGAAGAGCGACTGAAAGAATCCTCCAAAAGGAAAAAGCGGTGCGGGCATTAAAAGGAAAAAAAAAAATGTTGGCTTTGAAATGCGGTGCTCCAGACAGCGGCAGGCCAGATGTCCTTGGGCATGTCACACTGCCATCTGTTCCCTCTGTCTGGCCTGTCAACACACCTCTAACTCCAGTTCAAACATGACATACCGGCTACCTTACACACCGAGGGGCAGCCTTTCGTCACCCTAAGCCAGGGAGATAGAGAAATTCGGTGAGGATGAGAGAAAGAAGAAGAGGAGGAGGCTGGAGGAGAGGGGGAGGTCGGACATAATGCACAGGCAAGCAACGGGAATGACCTTTTCCACACCAGCCCGTCTTTACGAGCAGATATTGTTATCAATGCATTACTCCCCGGACAGACACTCGGGCTTCAATAACGCCATTGAGCCGACAGTCCATCATCATAGGACGAAGAGGGGCGCTAACACTGGCATCCTGCGGGGCGTTGGGTTACAACTGATTGCGCTCGTAAATGAGCGTGGCTCTCGTAAAATCATATGGTAACTGCTTAGCGCTGCACCGGAAGATGGCTTCCCTTATCAAAGGCTCAATTACAACACGGGAGGCCTGTTAGCTGCCGCGCTTTCCTTCACTGGTGAACTTAATCATCTGCTCACTGAAATGTGTCACTGCAATATGGACCATTGGAGGAAACGACATGTCTGCCTCTCTTTTACTTCTGCTGTTTATTCCACCGTGAAAATAATGTCGCTCGCTTATGTTACGCGTTGCTGTTAAAAAATGGAGTATTGGACACCCTTGGATTTTATGAGGTGGGGGAGGGAAAACACGTTTCTTTGACATCGTGATGTTCAGATCAATTTTATCTCCCTAAAGCAAGATATTAAAGAGCACAGATGTGTCGTTTAGGAAAGAGAAATTCAGAATGAGATGTTTGGCTGACGGCATTACTTAGGAATCGTGGCTATCACCTCTGCCTCATCATTATGTGTTTGTTGGAAAATCTCTGCGTGGAGTTTGCATATTTGTCCCTAATTTGAACGGGTTTTCTCAGGGACCCTCCATTTTACTCCCGCATTCCCAAAACATGCTATTCAGGTTCCATCAGATGGCAGAAGGTACACGTCACTTGTGTATCTAATTGTTGCCATTCTTACAGCAGAATAATACAGTAACTTTATACTGTATTAAACGGCCCCATATTTCACAATGAGAAAGCACATTTGTGATTAAATTGGCACACGATCGTCATTATTTCATTTCATTTTATTTACGTTTTGCGATATTTTTATTTGGTGGCTAGCTGTAGGAACTTTCCAATGTAAAATATGTGCCTTGGCTCCGTAAAGGTTGAGAAATATGTAGCAGGTGTAGTAACAGATGAGGAGAATTGCTCGGATCCAATTCTCTGTCTCTTGTTGCTAGGCGGAATTTGTGACGCTTTGGGCAAAAACAAAAAGAAAAACAATTGCCATAAGCTAGGATACACATCTATTCATATACTTTAATTTATTAATTGAATCACAACTCTGTCTTGAATTTAAAAAAAAAAAAACATTTGAGAGGAAATAAAACCGCAGGATTCCAGGGGAAAGACAACCTTATAGACGTAACACTACTACCCATTAGACAAAATACACACGTATCTATACTGTATCCACGACTACAATTTACAGTTTTGTTTTTTTTGCAGTCCACTCAATTTAGAAATACATTCAAATAAAAAGGGATCATCAGGAATCTAGAATTCAGTAGTCACTACTGTCTCCTTCATCTTCCATTAGTCTTTCCTACAATCTCCTGCAGGGTGACAGTGGTTCAAGTTGAAAGTATTGACTGAGCTGTCTTGGGCCAGAAGTTCAGAACATGTGAATTCCCACATGAAGCTACATGACTTTGCGAGACATGAAAAATGGCAGTATGAATGCTGACCGATTACCTTTCCAACCCCCTAAAGCCAAATAAAAATGGAATGAATTAATGACCACGGTGACCTGTGCAAGGTCTGCACAAAGTCTATACAGCCAAGTTCAAATGCCAGGTTAGGTTTTTGCAAAGTCAAAGATGAGCCCCAAGACAAATTATTTCTTTTTGGATTTTGTGTTGTTGTTGTTTTTTGTTTTTTTTCCCCATGACAGCCAAAAGAAGGACCGACTTCAAAAAGCGGTGGAAGAGAAAGAAGTATGTTCTTTTCACATTCTGGTACTACAAATGACATGAAGCAAGCATTATGCGCTGAAAGCAGTAATCTCCAGTGACTCCATTTGTTACTTGTTACCAAACTCGGTTGGCAGTGTGATTTGTTTTGAAATGTTTCACTTTACTGAAAACACTGCATGTACAATTTGTATATTTCATGGTTGAGAGAGTTTATCCTTGGAAGGTAATATTTCTAAATATGTTCAGAAAGAGTCCTGCTTGTGTTTGAGCTTTGAGGTTAAACTGCCACTGAAATAAATAATAGTGGATACGATTACAATCCGAATGACTGAATGACTAATTAAAGACAGCACCAATAGAGGCCTGCAGCAGTAGAGGGTTGACGTATGCACTGCGCTTTGGGGGGCAATAGAAGCTGAAGAACAGAAGTCTTAACTAAACTACGAATGACGCTGACCTGGCACATTCACAATGTTACTTGAATTCAAATGAAATTTGCAGAAATGAATAAGCAGGGTGGGAACAAAGAATAAACCTTCTAGTCTAAGAGACTTCAGTTATGAATATGTGGTTTTCTAGGGCGGTGTTGTGCTTTGACTAACATATTCACTTTCAGGTCCAGAGAGAAGCATCTCTGTTCAGTGATGGGAGCCAAATGAGGCGAGGTGTTGCGCTGGCTTTAAAGAGCAACTTGATGGAAAGCATTGCAGGACTGTGCCAGTAGCCAGGAAGGCTAATGACACCTTGAAGGGAACGTCTCACCAATTATAAAGTGAATAATAACATGAATTGTTCCACAGTGAAAAATAAAGTCGGGATTTGCGACTTTGCCATACATAACTTTTAAGTTCAACAACTTCAAACTTTCCCTTGATGGGCATGATTCGTCAAGAACACGCCTCCTCATCCTTTCAATGACTGATGCGGAAGGGAAGTGGGACCTTGACCCACTCCTGACTTGGGGAAATTGCTGTGACCTCTCGAGACTTTTGGGAGGAAGCCAAACTTGGCACATACGGGCCAGGGTGCTATGGTCGCCTTCATTGACACCAAAGACCTTTGCTCGGCCAACCTCCTTCAGCCAATTATTCTCTCTCTCTCTCTCTCTCTCTCTCTCTCTCTCTCTCTCTCACACACACACACACACACACACACACACACACACACACACACACACACACACACACACACACACACACACACACGGAGCTCCTGCTGAATGGATTAGGTTACCGTCTCAGAAGCGATGTTGGCCTCTGTTTCGCAAAACTCGCGCCATTTGCATCCTGGGAGCAGAGGAATGCCCCAGTCATTAACACCAGCAGCTTCCCGTACAAAAGGTCTGCATTCATGAGTCATCCTGGAGACCAGATGTTCCCGTGAAGTGTGAATGAGTGTGTGTTGCTGGGTGGGGAGACATCGTAGGTGCTGAGGCACAACGGATCAGGCCATGTGTGCGTCTGGGGCCCCCCCAGGGCCTTTGTGGTGCACGGGTCACCATTGAAAAGATGAGATGGGAGGATCATGCACGCTCCCATGCGCACTTGGGAAAACATGTATGTGCATTTAACATTTCATTTGATGAATGTGAACCTCCTAACAAGGCCTTGCTCTGTATATGTTTGGTCATACTCAAGTTAAGAAAATATACCAATTAGGGCATGTCCACATGAACGCGAATGCTGCTTCTCCCACAATTGCGTCATTATGTCATTTTTAAAACCACCTTATATAAGGTGTTGTGTTTAATGAACTTATATTACCTACTTATGCATGACGATATATTGATATTATTGCTTAGAAAAATCCAAAAATGTTAATGCGTTATGCGAGTTGCTTGAGTTGATTTTTGTCATATTTGAATGACAGTTGGAGCATCAGAACGAACGACCAAAGGCAGGTATTGAATAACAATTGGCAGCCTAATTCTCATATAAACAAAATATTGTGGACATTAGAATTTGTTAAAATGCTGTTGTGTGTGGGGGTGGGAAATGACATATCAATGTTGTTGCTTCCACGAGGATTTATAATTTCACTGCTTTTTGTTTTTATTTGTTTCATTGGATGTAATGATGACAATAGTTCAAAGGGTCACATTTTCACTTTTGTTAAACTTAATGTTTTAACTCTATTTCACACGGGCAATTTAGTGATTCCAAAATGATATTTAGCATTTTGGAATTCCACTGTCAGCGGGGGAAAGGGACCGGGCCGGCCTTTGAAATGCAATGGGGGGGGGAAAAAAGTCAATAATTCTGAAAAATCCACCGATATACATTCCATGAAAAATGCAGGGGAGAAATGAGAAAGAAAAAATGTATACTGCTCAAAAAAAAAAAAAAAAAAAAAAAGGGGAACACTAAAACAGCACAATTAAACTTCAAGTGTTCGCTTTATTTTTGGAGGAGTTACGGGGAAATACGGGGAAAAAAATTGATAAAAAAAAAACGAATGAAATCCGCGGTTGCCAAACCTCAAGTATGGGTAGGTCTGCTTTATATCACACATTTTATTCACCTTTTTACCCTATAAAGTTGTTCAATGACCAAAGTTGATCAAGTTCTAAAGATACATGGAATAATTTAATTTGCCAGCATGCCTAGACTGCACAGTCTGCAAAACCTTCCAAAAAGACACCCTACCACACGAGCTATTAACTGGTTCACATGAAGAAAAACTCCCATAAAAATAATGAAATCTCATTTCATCACCATTGCCGGAAAAATAAAATCTCATTATGTCGTCGCTGATTGATGATTAATTAAAAAAAAAACTGCTTTGCTTCCATCAACTCTTCAATGTCTATCCCAGTAGAAAACAAGCATGTGCAAGTTCCCATGAAACGTGTTCATCCTAGTGACCAATGGGGAAAATCCACCACAATTACAAAAACCAAATCCTGAACAGCCAGTTAATTATATACCGCCAGTGAGAGCTCTGCAAACACTCGACAAAAGTGTTCCACTTTGATGTGGCACTTTATTTTGATGGAGCGACGCCATGAAGCCTTTCGCGTTCAAGTTGGCCCGTTGCTCCTTCAGCAGCTGCCTGCTTCGTGGTGAAACAAACTGACAAATACAGGCCAAAGCAGAAACATTTGTCTGCTCTTTGAAATACTGCAGTTGATTTGAATAATGTAGGTCTTCAAAAATAGTTCTTACTTTAGATGCCTTGCAAAGCCGGTTCACAGAGTGGTGGTGGAGTGACCAAATGAACAACACATTTTCAGCGATGTGTGATGGTTAGTGTGGGAATTTGGGGTTTAAGCAGCTGCTCAGTTGGTATTCATTTGCATTTAAAGGACAACTTATTAGTTTGGGGTTTTAGTGCCGTTGGAGTCAAAAGGTGGAGTACCCAACGGCGACGAAGCAAGAGAAGTGAGGCTGGGGAGCAGGTGTATTCTCAAAAAAGTACGCTATATACCGTATTGGCCCGAATATAAGACGGCCCTGATTATAAGACGACCCCCTCTTTTTCAAGACTCAAGTTTGAAAAAAAGACTTTTTGAATACCAAATTAATTTTTATACAGAAAATAATTACAGTGCATCTGGAACAAATGATTATAATATATTTGTGAGAAAAGGCGTGTTATTTTGCCTCATTCAAATCTAAAGTTCAATCAAATTCGTAAATGAATGGCTTCTGGTTTTTGAAATGTAAATTAAGTCATAACTTCTCCTCAGCTGCCAGTTAACCTGGCCGATCTTCGACCCACTTTTCTCCAGATTGTCACTACGTTTCTCCATTTTCTGTTATCTCTTCTATTATTTTCTTCTCTTTTCCTTCTTACCGCTATTTTTTTATTTTTCTTCTTCATGCTACCACTATTTTTATTTTTATTCTTCGCGGCAGGGATTCACTTTGACCTGGGGAGTCAAGTTCAGCATTTGCTTCATTGATTTCTGGTGCTATCTAGCGTCGTGAATGGGTATAATGTCTAGACCCCGAATATAAGACGACCCCCGCTTTTTCAGTCTTATTTCAATGCAAAAAAAAATCCCGTCTTATATTCGGGCCAATACGGTATTGGAGAAAAGAAATGAAATCAAGTTTCATGGAAAAGGTACCCCGGTATATACTAAATGAATAAAGCTAAAAAAAAAAAAAATCAAAATGCAAAAAAATAAAATCTAATATCAAACACACACCAACACTCAGAGAAAAAAAAAAACAAAAACGCCAGCTCCATAATACAAGACATTAAAGCGGAGTCATGCTATTATCTTGAAATTCCAATACAGCGGCAATTATATAAACATGAAAGCCTCGGCACCCTTCAGTAAAATGCTTCCGCGTTATCCGGCATCTAAATGGCCATTAGCCGGACTAACCAAATTAGTGGAATAAGCTCCAACACGAGTGTCCATTGTCCTTCCATCACGGGAAAAATTTGAGGATTGCTGCATTGCATTCCAATCAAATGTGCTGCACTCTCGCCATGTTGACAGGCTCTAACTGCTCCAAAATGCAGCCCCACATATTTGTCTGCCTAACTGACACTTGAATGAATAAATTGGACGATAGCTCCATCACTACCTGACTACCTCGACCCATTTTCTCCCCAAATGAACAATAGGATCGAGGCGCTGTCAAGGCCCACATTCATGCCTTGACATACCACATATGAGCAACAGAAATAGAAGTATTAGATTCTCTGCAGCAAATTGCTTCAAGGGCGTTTTAATTATATGGATGAGCTGTCCAATATTCATGCTTGACAGGGAACAGAAACAAATGGCGAACAAGGTTGCTTGGTGGAGACTCCCACCAGAGATGTCTGTGAAAGGTATCCATCCACGGAATATATTCCGTTTCAAAAAGTGAAGACCTCCGCCATCATAATTACATCTGAATCACACACACAAAAAAACTACATACAAAATATTCGAAATCTGAGGCAACTGGTTGAAATGGGCTCAGTTCAAAAGAGACAAGCGTGTCTGCGTCTGACCTTCGACATGTTTTATTTACGCTTCTCTCAACAACACGGGTTGCGCTCCAGTCGAAACGAGACTTCCAGCTTTTGAGCGTGACTTAAAACATTGAA
>CAAKHF010000601.1:92759-94241 GCA_901007745.1 Hippocampus kuda
AGCTTGGCATGATGGAAGAGGGCCGTGCCGGCAAGTGATGCGCTGGCGAAAGGCTGCGTGAGAAGATGGGAGGCTGTATGTGAGCCAGACAGCAGCTGATTGAAGGGGGCTGGAAAGTCACTCTGCCATGTGGAGCAGTGTTGTGCAGCAGCTGCAATCAAGGCCTTTATGGTGGCCATTACTTCCAGCCGATGGGGAGGAAAGGAAACCTCCTCATTACGGCTGTCTGACAGGGATCAAGGCCAGTCAAAGCTACAGTACACACACTTTGAGCTAACCACGACCCGCTTGCCCACCTTCCACTGACATCAACACCAGAGGGAAGACGAGGGAGAAAAAACAAAGACGGCTTTCACGTCATAGCGTTTCCCTCTCACCTCCTAAAGGAGGACTCATGCTTTGAATTGCTGGTAGGAGAAAGAGTTCTTTTTTTTTTCTTCTGTTTTTGCCCACAATTTGGTAATGAACTAAATGCTTTGGAGGATTTTCTCTTGGAAATGTATGCGGAAGGTCTACATAAAGAGAGCAGAAAAGGGGGGCAAACACCCAACAACCTAATTTTCAATTAAGATGGTTCGACATATGTCTGCAATTCAACAAAAATTCACATTAGGATTTTTTTACAGTGCATCATCAACACCGGAGATTTGGCAATGCTCGTACAGGCATGATAACATCTCATCACTTGTTTACATGCAGAAGCGTTTTTCTCTATCTGGACGGGGCAATGTTTCCTCGTTTGTTTGTTATTGTGTCAAATTATGAATCAACAGTGATGAGACAATTTCATTATATTTGATCTGTTATGACGCAAGGAACATGTCACCTAAACAAAGTGTTTACAAGAGTAGTGCAGTGCCAGAAAAAAGAAAAAACAGACGGATTAAAAAGCTTTTCCAGACAACGAGCGGTTCGTGTCAATTTATAGCTCCTGATTGCATTCTTTACTCATTTCTATGCTTCACATGGCTTTAGATCGAAACTACTTCATCACCATTGAAGTATCATGTTAAAAAGTGTGTACCATGGATATGATATTAAGGGGCAAATTTTGACATAATAGCTTTTCAACAATTACCGTATATGCAATATGCTGCAGTATTAAGTCTCATTGCATGCACTTCACTCTAAAAACTGCTGGGTTAAAAAACAAAAACAAATTTTAACTGATATGTCTCTTTTTTTGTTGCTAGTTGTGTTTTTTTAATGCCACATTTATGCCACATCTATTTTGATCATTTTTATATATTTGAGATGAAGTATTTTATGACTTTTCAAAGTTTTTTCAAAAAAAAGCTAACAATTAAACATTTGAAAAAGATTACGATTCAGTAAAGCAAAATAGTGTGTGTGTGTGTGTGTGTATATATATACATATAAAATCATAAAACGTTTTAAACATTTGCTCCATGTACAGCACTTTGTATACAGCAATGGCTGTTTCCAAGTGCTCTATAAACACAGTTGAGTTGAGTAAAAGAT
>CAAKHF010000607.1:6880-19485 GCA_901007745.1 Hippocampus kuda
GCCTCTTAAAACGCTGCATGACAATGTACCTGCGCCACGTTGCCCTTTGCGTGTGCGTGCGTGTGTGTGTGTGTGTGTGTGTACAGATGTTTAATAAATTTATAAGGACATGAATACTTGTCATATGTGTGTTTGTGTTACCAGTAGTTGAATGTATGCCATATTTAACACATTTTAACAAACTGGAACATTAGGTTGTGTATAAAACAGTGACAACCAGGTCAATTCTTTGCACAACTTGCGTTGCTCACTTAAGCATAGCTCGTCAAAAATAAGATTTGCTTTGTTTTGAATGACAGGTCCATCGGATTACCTTATCAATTCTATTTAAGGATACAGGGCTCATGACTAACCCTTTGCACTGGTGCGCACTTTTTGGCTTGGTTCCACCTACACTAAAGTTAATTGCACCAAAATTTTGAACCGCATCACATTCACAGTGCTGTCAACCTATATAAATTAACTTCCAAAACAATTCATTTTAACATTCCTAATTTTAAAACGTTGTCGAGAGCATTATGGCAGGACTGCACGCGGGAGTGTTTTATTGTATATGTATAATATATTAATGCTTCAAAGAATAAATCAATCAAAATGATTTACTTAGTTGTGACATTTCAACAATGCACACTGCACACACATCTATTTTTAAACTAAAGAGCAAGACTCTAAACACGTCAGTGCTAATAGTCTTTTTCTTGTGAAGACATTTTCAAGGACCAAAATAAAAACTAATGATTAAAATTAGCACTCACCACAGCTACATTTCAACACGCCGTGGCAGCTTGTATTCCAACATGTTTTAATTACTATTATAACAGTAACGACACAGTGCCATGTCAGAGCGTTTGTTATCCAACCATCCATTTTCTGAAGAACCTACCCTGACTATCATCTGCGCATTTCCTGACATCATATGCTGCCCATGAAACTTCACTTTGTGCTGCACTTTGTCTCAAGTAGTCACGCTGAAGCGTGGGAACTCTATGCGCGTAGCTGGGTTTCCATGATTCATAAAATGCAACAGTTCCGAACATAGTGATTTCCTGCAAGCTATCGTTTCAGATGACCGGTTTTGTGTGTTCTGTGTCTGGCGTCTGAGGTAGAGAACTGCGAGCACAATGAGTGGGCAAGTAAATAATTTGTCCTTATCTTCATTTAAAAGCACATTTCCCAACTACAAGAAAGATAATCTTCAACGCTTACTCGACCACCCGGTAATGTACGGACATTTGTGTGAGGGTGTGACCTCGGGACACAAGGTCATAGTAGAGATATATGTGTAAAACTTAATGACACCAGTATCACTTGTGTACAACTATAAGTGGAGTACATAAAAGTAAAAACAATCATCAAACATGTCTTAAGGGCCATAATCGGCATTTTTCAGCAGGTCCCCGATTAATCGGTCTGTCCCTAATCTGGATGGGACAGGCCCTTTGGTTAACAAACCTGCATTCTGAGCCACACCCAGACATGGGTCAACACCTATGGGGTCAGGCCTAGGGGTGTGGTCTGACAATGAGTGTCTGGTGGCCATGTTTGAACAGACGAAAGTGCTCTATAAATCCAGTTGAGTTGAGTATGGGACCAGGACGGGCAGACTGGGGTGGTAACTCATTCATTGCCATCGCTAGCTATGTAAGTCAAAGACCCACTTTATCTGGGCTGGCAGTGAATGAGTTCATTACTTAATTTGTAGGGTTACACTTATCTTAGGGGTGCTTCAGCTACAGGAGGGTCACACTCCTCAGTCTCCCTTTGAGGGGTTCTGGAAAGGAGGATCCGTCACGAAGCTCAATCTTGGATTTAGGAAGAGCAATGTGTTTTTTACGGGGAATTTAGGATCAAATTTGCAACCTTCATGGTGAGAGACGACCACACTATTGCGAACCAAGCTATGCCTTCTTAAATCCACTTGTCTCCCAAGCATTTGTGGAGAAGTTGGGTTGTTCACAAAGATATCTTGTTCAGCATTCTTGCAAACAGGCTAAAAATGGCAGATATCTACAAAAGGCTGTGAATGCTGCACTAAAAATTGGGACCCTCTTTTTAAGGACTTAACGTGTTTCAATACCTTCATGTATCGCTCATGTGGAACATACTGTAGCATGATGGGTTCCATGGTGAGGACGTTGGCGAACTGCACTTCAGGTATGTAGAGAGCACAAACAACATGAGCCCAACCTGATGGTGACAACGACAGAAGATTGCGAGCATGTTTGTTTTCTTATCAAAATTTGCATTTAATAAGGCAAAAAAAATAAATAAATAAGGGACCAACACCAACACGAGGGGAGTTCTAACCAAGTTCCATATCTACCTCCGCTGTCTGTCCTCTTGAGAGCGCCATCTTTGTGTGGGCATAACTCACACCTCTATGGAAGGACACAAAGGAGCCCAGTTTAGTTCAGTTATTTTGATCTCAGCATGAAAAGTGAAACACTTCTCATGTTGTGCGTTGGTACACTCACCACTCTCGCTGCTCTCTCTTGTGATTCACACTTACGACAGAACCACGGGCCAGTGGGTACCTGGACAATGCCATAGCATGCTGAGACACAAATGTAATTGAATTTAATTTCATTAATATTCAAACAATTCACAATAAATGTAATCTCAAGATACTCCTTGTATGAAGCTGATGTAAAACCAGTCAGCGGACATTAAAGATAGCCAACAGAACCTCACAAGTACAGGCAAATTGTCCAAAGAACCACATGACTTTACAGGATCATCCTCGATTGAAACATGGGGTGATCATCTGCCTCAACCAGTTAAATAGCAAGTTGTCAGAAGTGTAAAAAATGGTAACATGCATATGAATTTAAACATCCATCCATCTCTTTTTAAATTAGGGTCTTTTAGCTGACTTTGTGCAAAACTCTGGACTGATCATCAGGCAGTCAAAGGGTACATAATGGGCAAACACAAGCTTTTACAATTTGGTCTTCAATTAGCCATGTTTTTGGGATGTGGGAACAAGACAAAGTACCTGCAGAAAACCACGCAGCCATGAGGACAACATGCACACAGAAAAGCCAGAGCCATAATTTCAAAACTAAACCTTAGAACTGTGAGGCACACATTTCTCAATTGTATATGGCTAAGTATGGCAAAAAAGGAAGTCTTGAGCCTGGCTTTTGCAGCACTTTACTACACTTGAACAGCACATCATCTTTACCTCGAAGAAAGGTTTTCATAATGCCCAAGAAGTGAAACATGTGGACACAAGGCTACGGGAGACTGGCCTGCTATTTGGAAGGGTCATGCACACGCTCGCACACACTCACAGTATGCCATCAAGGCTGCATGCAGGCTCGCTGTCACCTTGCTTGGCCCTGTGTGCTGTGAGGAGACAACAAATAGCACGCCCCCACCCCACAGACAAACACGCGCAAACACACACACGCGCGCGCACACACCCACGCAAACACACACAAGTACGCACGTAGGCTCCATTCAGCGACCGATCAACGGCCCGCCTCCTGTCGCCGGCTCCGCGGTCACAGCTGTCCGCTACTTCCACGCTAACAGCGGCTAACGTTACCTTGATGTACGGCGACGTTGCAGCCGTGTCCATCACAGTAAACGAGCGGATTCTCAGCCCAGCCTCGCTCGTCGGAACACACGCAGCAACCACCAACCATTTCCCGCATGCTGCTTCCATATGAAGAAATGTATTTCCCCCTCCCGGCGGCGGCGCAGACCTCGCTTTAGGCCTGTCAAGGGGTCGTTCCGCTCTCTAGCGCCGCATTGGGCATGGTCGTGGGCCGCTTAGTCGTGCTCGGTACTGGCGCAATCTCGGCGTAAGGTTTGTGGTGGTGCCGCTGCTACGTTTTTTCCGTGATGTCCTCCCAGTCCCCATAGACGCGATGCAGTGCGCATGCTCACATCGAATCCTCCGGGTCGGGAGAAATGTCATAGCAAAGGTAGCAGTAGCACGTTATTATTTTTACCCTCACTTTCTCTGCTCCGCATTTCCCCCTCAACAACCGCAGTTTTACTACAATTTATTATCACTGTCTGACGCTTTTAACTGTACAAGCTAATTTTTGATCACAACATCGAAACATGTGGACGGCAGCATTAAAACCGCTGGATGGGGTACTTTCTGAATCACGCCTCAAGGGCGCCATCCGCAGGATCTCAAAAGAACAACCAGCTAATAATCATGTTGATGTCTATGAAAAAGGTTCCCATCCCATCCCAAATTAGTTTCGTTTTGTAATCATTTCCAGATAGGGACTCTCACCGCCGTCATCTTTGATTTTTAGTGATCACTAATGTTGATCATAAAAATTAATTCAGACGTAAAAATGTAGATGGTGAATACCTGGCAATTATGTGATTATTGTTCAAAAGTGAGTGCTAATCCAAATGATTTTTTTTTTGTCCTAACTGGGGTCTGTACTTTAAGTGGCATTCTGTAAAAAATGGGAAATATATGACTGGAATATCCATCCATGCCAGTGGTGGGTTAGTTTTGGACCTGGGCCTTCAGTAGGTATTGATTTGTCTAATCCACCTTTTAATAATGCCATAACGTCATAAGAGTATTTCACCCCTCTCGAGAGGACTGGTACCAGAGTCCAAATTGTGCATGGAGGTGAGCCAGAATATACTGTATCTCGTCGGAACCTCTCTACCTCTAACACCAGCTCGTGCTCCTCCCGTGCCAGAGAGGTGACATTCCATGTCCCTCGAGGTAGCTTCTGTCGTCAGGGAATCGGCCCACCAAGGTCCCTGCCATTTGTCGTTGCGCCACTCACAGGGCACCTGACCCCTTTGGCCTCCCACAGGTGTTGTGCCCATGGGAGGGGGGCCCTTTGTTGGCTTTTTGGGCTGTGTCCGGCTGGTCCCCATGGGTGCAGGTCTGGCCACCAGACGCTTGGCAATGAGGCACACCTCCAGGCCTGGCTCCACAGGGGGACCTCGGTGACCCGTGGCCAGGGAAGGGAAAATATGGATCAATAATTTTACTCATCTTTAGAGGTATCTGAGCCATGCTTTGTCATGTCCCTCCCTCACTTTGGACGTGTTCGCAGGGGCGACCTTGCCAGGAGCATAAAAGCCCCAGAGTGTCATGTTTCGGTTTGTGACCAACAGGTGGCACTGTGGGGCTTTTCCATGCAGTTGCACAACTCCTGCACAACTAATTAATTAGTGGCTTTAAAAGGACTACTCATGGTCTGGTCATTGTTGCTCTTTGCTGCTGTCATGTTTGATTGTTTGTCATGTTTCGGTCATGTTTTTGGTCATGTTTCTGTTATTGATAGTTTTGAGCTTCAGTTTTGGTTTTTGTTTGATACTTTGGACTTTGCTTGTTTAGGATTTAGGTTTCTGTGCTTTATAAATACAATTTGTCAAGTTCACCCTGCTCCTCCCTTCTGCCTGCTTTTTGGGGTCCACCACCACCTCACAAACGTGACACAGAGAACTTAGCTCCTAGGATCATTGTGACATACAAACCCCCTCCATCACGGTCAGGTGACGGTTCATAACTTATAATGAATTTTCTCTCTCTCTCCATATATATATATATATATATATATATATATATATATATATATATATATATATATATATATATATATATATATATATATATATATATATATATATATATATATATATATATATATATATATATATATATATATATATATATATATATATATATAAAATGCATTTTAATTTTCATTATTTACTTTATTTTTCAAGTAAAAACTTGTGTCACCAACCCGTTATGACCGGAAAAAGATAAGCATTGAGTTTAGAATTTATGAGATAATATCTGATCTCACATTTGGACATGAAACTGTGGTATTATTTCCCTCACAAGTGTTACTTCTCTTCAAACCCAAAGTGAGAAAAGGGAACTGCCACTGATGGATAGATAGTGCGGTGGCAGCTGGATGAAGCCAACACCCTCTTCTTGAAGGCATTGAGGTGAAACTGTCAGTACTTACATAACATTTAACAACATCAAAATCACCAACATACCAGTAATCATCTCTCAACATGCCTCAAAGTGATGGCGTGAAAGTGGGACTGCTTCCATTAACCATTAGAAAACACAAATTCTGAAAAAAAAACGAGTAAAAGTAAACTCACAAGTAAAATCACATTCACCAATGTCAAAGTTAATGAAATGTACTGATACTACACACCGAATGTGTTTCAGGAGTGAACAAAACACATCCTCTGAGGTGAACTGCTTGTCTCTCTAACCACAGTCTACAAAGATGAGACATGCCCTTCAATATTTTTTCCTTTAGTTCGTACATGGCAAATGTTGGCTGATGAATACAACAAGGAGGAGGCATTCATGTCACAAAAATGATTAGTTTTATTCTCATCTCTTAGCAAAGAAAAAAAAAACATCAGCAGAATATATTGAGCTGTTTTGAATAACATTTGAATGTTCAAAATGAACAGAAGCAATAGCCTGGTATACAGCACAATGTATAACACCAACCTAACACTAATACATTTCTGAAACCTGCCTCCTACTATATAATATACACTCAAAACACACCACATAGTCCGTCCTTTCATTTCTAGTTCCACTAGCTACATTGAAAAGTAAATCTGCATCGTCATTTGTCACCCAATTGTGTGTGTAATGTGGGCCCCGAATGGGATGGTAGCTATTTCATTTCCAATCGGTGCTCCCCGCGGACTATGTGTGACGAGAACTCGTAACGGTCTTGACTGCGATGGCCACACACATTGCACTCAAGCGGGTTGCGGAAGCCGTGGCAGCCCATGTGGATAGTAAACATGACGTAGTCAAGAAAGATCACCTTGCAGTGGCTGCAGGAGTACACGGACCCAGGCATCACCCCAGCTACTCCGTCAGCCCGCACCACCTGCAAAGCTTCCAAGGGTGACAAGGGAACGGGCTGAGAGTGTGGGATCCCGTTCTGATGGTTCAGACCACCCAGCAAGTGGCCTAAGCTATACATGATAGGAGATCCCTGGAAGCCATCAGGGTTGAATGCATCCATGCCAAGAGGTTGCTGGGGGGTGTGAGGTAGACGTGGCAGGGGCATGATCGTCTTGTGGCCGTTGGTGAGGCCAACAGGACTGATGTCATTGCGGTTTAACAGAACAGGGTACGGCCTTTGAGAGTGAGCCGGGTCACTGTCAGGGCCTGAACGCATTAATGGCTGCTGGCAGTGCACCTCAGGCCCCGGGGAGCATAAAGGAGGGTCCTGTTGGTGAAGTGTGTTCCTGTTCATGCTTAGGTCCAGACAGACACCATTATCACCTAGATCAGCACCACAACAACAAAGCATGTTCAAGTCAGGGAGGGGGAGGCATTTGTTTCACATCATGCCATACTTGGACCAAAGAAGTACATGCTGAGAGCAGAACTGCAAGCAGACATGTCTGAAAAATAAATAAATAGGAAATCCTCAAGGGTCCACATGAGGTTTGAGCAGACTGGAAAGATACCCAGCGTCAGCTCAACAAAAGAGGACCTCACACAGAAAAGAGAGCACACAAGGTTCACAGGTCAAAAGATTTAAGAATCCAGAGGAAGCAGTTGTGCTTGGAGGCAGAGAGAGGATAGAGAGCTGATAGGAAACAGACAACTCAGACAAGGGCCTCAATTGCAGCTGTGCTCCAGACAGAGAGGCACCTGCTCACGTTTCTTGCCTCCCGCCTTTTTCTCTCCCTGCGGTTGAAGTCATTACTTTGCTTTTCCCCTCTGTGGTTGTCATATTGAAAGATCGCACTTCATTTGTCAACCCGATGAAGACATTTAGAGGTGTTGTGGCCATAAACTCTCATGCATGCAGGCAGCTTTAAACTCGATTGTGCAACCCTGTGTTTTGTGCAACAAAGGAGAGCAAGCAACCCAAAATGGTTGTGTGAGTATAAAGATAAAAGCTTTCCAGGTCAGCCATTTACTGAAATTGTGGTCATTTTATTTTCATGAATAACTCATGTGTTCCATGAAATCGAAATATACCAAGCTAGTAAGTCAACACATTCATTAACTTTTTTCCCTTTGCACTGATTTACACTCATCTGTAGATGATTACCGGTACCCACCTATGACACAGTCGGTGCTGAGAATTGAGGGAAGCTGAGATAACTCTGTGGGGCTCCTGGCAAGACACGGAGGCCGGCAACAGACAGGCAAACAAACAAGTAGCTCAGACCAAATAAAAATAAAAAATTGAAATGCTGTAAAAGATAATTAAAAACGACATTTTATGGACAAAGCACATGGCTGTTAGGAACTGAAAGGGGAAATCATACAATAATAAAATAAATAACGAAACAAATAATTAAAATTGAATTCCATTAATGTGGTCCAGTCCAACCTTTGATTGATTTAACGATTGGACCACTCGATGCAGCTCATTACCCATGTCCATAAGAGTGTAGCGTAAAGGCACACGTAAAAGCACAAATATCACATGACAGTAGATTTTAAAAAGAGAACCTCATAGCGTAGCGTTAAGTGTTGAAACTAATTTAAAGAAACCGGTGGCATGTAGACATTAAATGGAAATGTGTCATATCCATTTTTTAAAAGTCAGTCGGTGTGGAAAGCATCTCACTGCAAAAATTGTATCGTTTGTTAGTTGTGAAGAAGGTACTTACCTGTAAACTTCTGCGGCATGGAACTCTTGCGTTTGGCTACATTTGTGGCGAGCCTGTCAAGTAGCAGAGCACGCTCGGTGCCCATCTGAGTCCTTGATGGGTGACTCGCGTCTGCCTCACAGAATCAGAGCAAGAAGCTTAGTGATGGAATAGAGTAAGAACTAAAAGCAGGAAATGAATAAAGTTGTTTTTTTTTAAGAGACACAAAAAAATGAAATAAAATAATGAAACGTGTACAAATATCCACTTTCCTGCCTACCTTGGATGTAAAAATCGAGCGAATCACACCTCAGCAGCTTGAGGCAAAGGAAGTACAAGATATTGATGTAAGATCAAAAGTTATTTTGACCTTACTTCCTGGTACATGCATGCTTTACCAACGCAGGATGAGGATGTACTTCCTCACCACTAATACACTATCAGGCGTAAACGTATGACATTTGGTGACCACAGTAGGCACAAAAATGTCTGTGTGGTACTGTGTGCTCCTATTAGAATGCAAAGGCATTTTGTTGGGTTTGCGGGAGCTGCATGAAACATTTGCCCTACATAACTACCTCCCCTGTGTGACTGCAGGGAGGGGAAGTGGTCTTTCAAGCAGCAGGTCACCACACCACAGCATACATAACCTATTTTGCTGTAATGAAGGGCCAGCAGCTATAAAATGAAATCATTTACCAGCCTGTAAAAACAAGATATACAGCATAATCAATAAGAGCTTTATGCTAGGTGTAGTTATTGTTTGATTCAGCTTACGGCACTGCGAGTGTGTTGTCTACAGCAGGGGTCCCCAACCTTTTTTGTCTCACGGACCGGTTTAATGTCAGACAATATTTTCAGGGACCGGCTTTTAAAGGCCTGATAAATAAAAACAAAATAATATGATATGACCGGCATGAAAAGTGTGGTATTTTCGAAACATAATAATAAACACGAATCATGACACGAAGAACGTCCTATCTGGCCGCAACACTCTCTGGTCGCTATGGTAATGTTTACTCGTGCCTTCAAAATAAGATAGACCGCAAATACAACGTGCATGAAAAATATGACTCACCATCGCCGCATATTCTGCAGATTGGGCTTGGTGCGTGGGAATCTCCCGTTGTGATCAATCTGTATTTTAAGTAGGACTCCTGTCACTGTCTATTAAATGTACCCTTCTTTTTCTTGAAAGTCATAGGCTCCTCCTCTGTCACCTGGCTGGGCCTTTCCCCCTTCCCAAAGAAACTTTCCAAAGACCTTTGTTTTTTACTCATTTTGCTAGCTCCTGGGTTTCATTTTTGAGGTAACCTATCACGTGACTGAGAAGCGCACCTTTGCTTGCGTCAAGAGTGACATATTGCACACGGATGTAACAGACGATCCGGTAAATTTTCAAAAATAAAAAAATCTTTCAGATTCCGAAATGAATAAAACGGAAGTAATGTAAGTTATGTGCACTGTCTCTGTGCGGCCCGGTACCGAATAACCCATGGACAGGTACCGGTCCGCGGCCCAGGGGTTGGGGACCTCTGGTCTACAGTGACGTGAAGTACCTTTGGATGGAGGAGGATGTCTATTGAGATGGACTATAAATGCACAATAGCTTCTCACCTTTCTCAGCAGGTGCTTTAGAGTGAACGTACACATGGCACCTCTCTCTGTGCTCTTCGAGGGAGCTGCGCTGCTTGTAACTGCGACTGCAGAGGTTGCACTTGAAGGGCTTCTCTACTGTGGGCAGGACATTTAAACTCAGGGATGAGGGTTTTTTTTCCTCCCAACATAAACAGCACTCAAACCCAAACCGGAACAGGACACAAACGGGATAGAAAATGGATGACTAAACAATGGAGAGTATATTTGCAGAAACCAAACATTTCCTGAAAGCTGATGATGCGCAACATACCAGAAGGTGAAGCACATGAAGTGAAAGTGATAGTTTTCAGAGGTGAATGAGTTACAGTCATGTGATATGTGTGTAATTAAAACAAAGCGGGTTTTTACTGGAAAAGCTGTGCAGCCGCAGCAGAAATCATGCATGCGGGTTTAACACAAGGCAAGACACAGGTGCATACAGTGTCAGTGCACAGCAGTCTCTCAACTGAGTGTGTATGTGGCTGGCTGGTACCAGAATGGGTGCGCAGGTGCCCGCTCAGGGCGTCACGTCGGCGGCAAGCATAGCTGCACATGGGACATTTGAAAGGCTTCTCCCCAGAGTGGAGTTTGATGTGGCGAAGCAGATTTCCTTTCTGAGTAAAGGAAGCTCCACACTGAGCACAGTGGAATGGTCTCTCACCTGGGAGGGATGAAAGCCATTAAATATTTTCCGGAATTTTTGTGTGTATATTTCTTTTTTTTTTTTAACTGTGCATAAATTTAAACGACTGTGGACCTCTATTGAATACCACACACAGGTGATTTGTTTGGAACATACTTAAGTGAAGCCTTCTGATGTTTTTCAGTAACCAAACTTCTTCTGGCCAGATGGCAACACTTCAAGTCTTCCTTTTATGACTGTTTATGACTTGCAAAAAAACCCTATCAATAGCCCACCATCTTTGAAAAGGGAACAAAGCACCATCCACAGTCATTGTCAGAAACTCTCAAACTGTTTAATCACATGGCTGAAAAAAAATAAAAATAAACCCGGTACCTCTGCACTGTGAAGTCCACATGCTAACCACTGGACTACCGGGCCACCATATATATATATATATATATATATATATATACTGTATATATATATATATATATATATATATATATATATATATATATATATATAAGAGATTGGTGCTGTTGAACGGTCTGCGGCTGGATGGATGTATGGCTTGAGGAGCCGATGATAAGAAGAAAGGAGTGTTAGCGCGGAGCGCCGATGCGGATTTGGAACCGGGACTCGCGGCTTGGAGTTTGAAGCGGATTACGTGGGACAGGAGAAGTGAACTAATCTCTTTTCGTCAATGGACGCTACAGCTTCGTGTTGTTAGTATTGTTCGTGTTGTTCGTATATATATATAACTTAGCTTGTAGCAGACGTGTGCACATTTTCAGCATGACGTCTCTGACCCACTGGTGAAAGGACACTTTGATCCTCTCCTCTTTCATCTATAACTGCTTCAGGCAACAATGCGTATGCAGAAAGGTGGTGAAGATTGCACGACTGTCTTGTGTCCTATGTGTTGTGTTATTTTTGTTATTTTGACTTCAAAATGGTGCCGCGAGAGTGGCTGCCTTTCCAGCAGCTCCTATATTTTGTTGTTCTACTTCTTCCTTTCATAACTTTGCTGCTGTGAATTGGGAATTTCTCCATTGCGAGACTAATAAAGGTTTTCGTATCGTGTGTGTGTGTGTGTGTGTGTGTGTGTGTGTGTGTGTGTGTGTGTGTATATATATATATATATATATATATATATATATATATATATATATATATATATATATATATATATATATATATATATATATATATATATATATATATATATATATATATATATTCATTCATGGGGCCCGGCCGGGCTCAGCCCGAAGAGGCAACGTGGGTCCCCCTTCTCATGGGCTCACCACTCATGGGAGGGGCCAAAGGGGTCGGGTGCAGTGTGAGCTGGGCGGCAGCCAAAGGCGGGGACCCTGGCGGTCCGATCCTCGGCTGCAGAAGCTAGCTCTAGGGACGTGGAATGTCACCTCTCTGGCAGGGAAGGAGCCCGAGCTGGTGTGCGAGGTAGAGAAGTTCCGACTGGATATAGTCGGACTTACCTCCACACATAGCCTGGGTTCTGGTACCAGTTCTCTCGAGAGGGGTTGGACTCTCTTCAACTCTGGAGTTGCTCACGGTGAGAGGCGCAGAGCAGGTGTGGGCATACTCATTGCCCCCCGGCTCAGTGCCTGTACATTGGGGTTCACACCAGTAGACGAGAGGGTTGCTTCCCTCCGCCTTCGGGTGGGGGGACGGGTCCTGACTGTTGTTTGTGCATATGCACCAAACAGCAGCTCAG
>CAAKHF010000609.1:0-10937 GCA_901007745.1 Hippocampus kuda
TTGCCTGCAGAAATCCACAACCAACTCCTTAGTTTTCTTAGGGTTGATCTGGAGTTGATTCTGCTGGCACCAGTCCACAAAGTCCTTCGTCAGTCGCTTGTACTCCCGATCGTCCCCCTCTGTAATGAGGCCAACAATCGCAGAGTCATCAGAGAACTTCTGAAGGTGGCAGTTTGGAGTGGCATGTCTGAAGTCCGAGGTGTAGAGGATGAAAAGGAATGGAGCCAGAACAGTCCCCTGCGGCGCTCCCGTTCTGCAGAGAAGCCTGTCCGACTCACAGCTCTGCATCCTTACGTACTGCGGTCGGTTTGTGAGATAGTCTATATTCCATGCTGTGAGATGGTGGTCCACTCCGGCGTTCTGCAGTTTGTCTCTCAGTAGGTTGGGTTGGATGGTGTTGAAGGCACTGGAGAAATCAAAGAACATGATTCTCACAGTGCTCCCAGCCTTCTCCAGGTGAGACAGCACTGAGTGGAGGAGGTAGATAATGGCGTCTTCCACTCCGATGCCAGGCTGATAGGCAAACTGCAGCGGGTCCAGTGCCGAGCTCACCAGCGGTCGAAGGTGAGCGAGGACGAGTCTCACCAGCATCTTCATCAGGTGAGACGTCAGCGCCACCGGTCTGTAGCTGTTCAGCCTATTGCTTGCAACGGACCGATTTGGTGTTTGGAGCCACACTGGATTTAAGTTTTACCAAGGCAGCAAGGAAACAGAGCACGGCTGGTCACTTACAAACTACGGTGCGTTTAAAAACGTTTGGGGACACTCGCGTAGATGTGCAGCTCAGTGAACAGGCACTACATTGGTGAGTAAATGAATTTTATTTTACATTTCTTCTTGTCATTTTATTTCGTTAGTATTAAATTAATGGTAACGAAATAAAATGACAAAGATACAAAAATGTATCAAATAAATCTGCTCACCTGCAATTTATAATGGCGCATTGTACTGTAGTCACCTTCGTGCACTAAAGTTCGTTCACTCTCAGCTGCTCAACATCGTCAGTTATTTGCTGTTGTGTAGCCGATTCTCAAAACACAAATGATCTGTTTACTTTATTTTCAAAGAATAGTTTGTTTTGTTATTGTTTGGTTGGTGTCTTATATGAAACTGCGACATTGTGCAATATATTGGACAGACTTGTTTAAGATCACACAACGTAATTTGGGTGGCATTTTATTTAGTATTTTTAAATCATCTTTTTATTTTTGACTATATCTATAAATTTAGTTTCCTGCTCTTAATTGTGAATGCATACTTGATGGTTTTAAATGCTCCTGAAATTAAGTGCTGCTTGACGAGCCTATACTGTATTGTGTTAATGTATGTGACGTCACTGAAGGCCTAAGGTTGAAATGCACGGCCCGCCACTGTTGATATTGATATCTGAGGTCTCCACAATAAATGTTCTCCAATTACATGACAGTAAATCGGATCCTTTTTTCTTTATTTTCTTTTAAAATCAATTAAGCTTTGCTTCTAGACAAGAAAATACAGTTTGCAGCTTTTCACAAAGTAAAATATAAAAAAAAACAACAACTTAATTTTAGGAAAAAAAAAGAACACCAGTTGTTCAAACGTGAAACTGTCTTATTTTTATTGTTTAGTAAAATCCTTTTTTCAGGTCTCTGGGTTTAAGCTTCCCCAAAATTCATTAATTCATTTGGAAATTCTTCCTCAAATGACTTCATTTATTCGCAAAACTGCTGCCCAAAGGGGGGAAAAACAGCCTTGAGAATCTCAACTCTATTGAACTCATCTTTATTTGTGTCATGCTTTCACAACAACAGTACGACTCTTTCCATTCATTCTTGATAACCTCAAGGCGACTTTACAAACTTTTGAGCAAGTCCCTGCATGTTTTCCATCCCGCAAATCTCCTCCGATAAACAAATGATCTGGTCTCATTATGGTCACATATTCACAACAAGAGCTACCATATCCCTGAATATAGCTTCATACACAAGGGTTGACAGCAGTGCAAGTGAGAAAAAGTGATGGGCAGGAGGGATCAACAGGCGGATCGGTGCAGCATCTGCTGTGATGCGGACTTTGTACCGGTCTGTAGTGGTGAAGGAGCTGAGCCAAAAGGTGAAGCCCTCAATTTACCGGTCGATCCACGTCCCAACCCTCATCTATGGTCACGAGCTATGGTTTCATGACCGAAAGAACGAGATCCCGGATACAAGCGGCCGAAATGAGTTTTCTCCGCAGGGTGTTTGGGCTCTCCCTGAGAGATAAGGTGAGAAGCTCGGTCATCCGGGAGGGGCTCAGAGTCGAGCTGCTTCTCCTCCATGTCGAGAGGAGCCAGATGAGGTGGCTCGGGCATCTGATTAAGATGCCTCCTGGACGCTTCCCTGGTGAGGTGTTCCGGGCCTGTCCCACCGGCAGGAGGCCCCGGGGATGACCTAGGACACGCTGGAGAGACTGTGTCTCCCAGCTGGCCTGGGAACGCCTCGGGATACCCCGGGAAGTGCTGGAACAAGTGGTTGGGGAGAGGGAAGTCTGGGCTTCCCTGCTAAAGCTGCTGTCCCCGCGACCCGACCCCGGATAAGCGGTAGAAAATGGATGGAGTACAACAAATGTAGAATATTATAAAATAACACAGTGAACTACTAAAACAATGGACCGATCAGAAATAATAAATTGGCCTTATAATGTTAACATAATAATTTTCAAGTTATGATCCTCCATATGGCGTTAGCATCATTGCTACTTGCAAATGTGACTGATCAAAAGACTGATTGCTTTCGTCTAGTGTTTGCCAGGTAATAATTTGCGACTGAACTGCAAGGTTTACCTGCGCAGGCTGTGCCAACTGTCATGTCTGTCTACGTTTGTTTTTGTTTTCAGCCCCAGCTGGAGTCAAGGACGTTTCTCTCCATTGGCGTAACAGTTTCAGATTGTCATTAGCCTTGTATTTAAGGACGCCAACTTCTGCTACTCCTTGTTGGATTATTGACCTTGCTCGCTGTTGTGCTTCAAGTGTTATATTCTAGACCTCTCATTTTTCATAGTTACTTGTTTGCAAGTATTTTCATTATTTTATTACTGCTCTTGATCTTTTTTGTTTTGCATGATTGGACTTTTGACATTTCCTTTGTGTATTTTCGTTCTTTCCTTGTACTTTGCCTTTTGCCAGTGCTTTTTGTTTCTGCATTGTTTTACCTGGCTGCTTGCGACCAGTGATTTGTGTTTGTACTTTGTTGGTGCACTTTCTGAAAATATCTTTGCTGTCACATTTTGTCTGAGGGTGCATTTCTGAGATCCAAAAACACGATTCAGTTTGGTTATGAACCTAACATAAACTCTACTCACATTCTTATGCTTTCCACTCCATCTGTCATGACTCGGTTCTGTTTTGGTTTCAGTTTCCTGCTGGAATGGAGTATGGTTCCTTCTGCTGCACCTGTCACGCATCTCAATCAGCTCAGGACTTAAGGACTGCCAAATTGTCATGTTGAATTATTTGCCTTGCTCATGACTCTGTCTCCAAGTGTTGAATTCTGTCCCTTGTTCATGTCACATATTTGTCTCACCACATTTTTGCAAAATTCATAGTAAGTAGTTATTGATTGTAAATCATAGTCTCAGTTTTTTATTGGTTGCATTTTGTGTTTTCTTGTCTTTTCACAACAAGCAATTTCCATTTAAATTTATCCTTGACTTTTTCAAGTGTTTTGAGTTATTGTAACCAGCGTCATTTGTTATAATTTGTCAGCATGGACAAATAAAAGATATCTTATCTTATCTTATCTTATCTTTTGAATACGCTCTTTTTGTCAAATTTTTATCAGAGTCTGATTCTGTTCAGATCATTCTGGAAAACCTGGCATAATCAATTGGGTGCTACTTGTTCAAATGAACAGGTTTCTTGTCTTATTTTTGACAACATACCTTGCACAACAGCTTCCTCCTAATGTCGCTCTGGGGATGCTTGTGTGGGTTTTGTGTGTTCCTTCAGTTTTGACGGTGTGAGACAAGAGTTGGTCAACTTGGCATGACAAATCATGCAGATAGGACGCTGAGTCCCATCACGTTCTGTGATGCATGTGAATCCATGTTGTACATATTTGTCGGACCACTTCCTTTTTTTGCTCGACATGGCGTGTGTTAAAACTTTTTTTATTTTAAATCACACGACGTAAACCACTGGTCTAGATGGTTCGTTTCCGGCCCTGACCTTCCTGTGTGGAATTTGCATGCTCTCCCCATGCTTGCTGCGTGGGTTTTCTCTGGGTATTTCGGTTTCCTGCAACATTCCAAAAACATGCAAGGCAGGTCACTGGAACACTCTATATTGTCCCGAGGTGTGAGTTGAGTGTGAGCACAAATGGTTACTTACCTTTTGTGTTTCCTGCGATTGGCTGGCAACCAGTTCAGTGTGTACTCCGCCTACTGCCCCAAGGCAGCTTGCACAGGCTCCAGCACGTCCATGACCCTCGTAAGGATAAGCGGATTACATAATGGATGGAAGGATCGTTATTATAACATTGTTTGAGCCAGTGCTCACCCAACTAAATTGGAACCAATTTTCCGCCTACAAAAGCGTGACTCTGCTGCCCGGAGTAGTGCTCTACCACTATTCTGTAAATTTGGCATACTTAACCATATATCAAATCAACAAACTTAAAGTTGCTGAATTTGTATTTGGGTCATTGAACAAAACACTTTCTTCCTGTTTTTGTTTTTGGTTTTTTCACAGCAAATTAATTCCATAGCCAATCTTCACAAAGAGCTTTTTGGTTTCATCCTTCCCAATCATGGACTACTTCATCACAATTTAGAATAACACACAGATTCCAGGATATGCAATCCACTTCCCCGTCACCTGGTTAAACTCTCCAAAAGATCATTTAAGAACTCTGTTAAAAACATATTGCATTTCCTAAATGATTGTTTTTTTGTGTATATGCTTCATATCTTATGTTTGATTGCTTTTTTTGGTCTATTCTGATAAACTGATTCAAGGGTGCCCTCCTGGTTAAGCCCTTTTAGGGCTTTTGGGGTTTTTCCTGGCATAACTGTCATTTTTAATTATTTATTTTCAATTAGTTTCGTCTGCATTTGTTTTTGTTATGTAATTTTTAAAATACAGTATTCCTAAATAAACTAATATAAGAGAAGAGTTCATTTGGGCCAACATTGATGTCAATAAACATTTAATTTATTGACGTCAATGTTGAGCTGTTAAAATAGTTTCCATTTCTCTTTCTGTACCATGTGAAGTTGTTCGGTTGGATGTTTTGGGGCATCAGTGTGCCTGTAGGATTGTTTTTGGTGTTCAGTAAATCCAAGCAATGATAAAATATCGGTTACCGGAATCAGACGTGAATCAACAATGCAATACTGTAGAATACAACACATCTTTATTTATGTGGCGTTTTCACAACAGCTGCAGCTGTAAAAAAGGCACTATAAGTAACATTCACCATCAAATAATAATACAACAGAACACAAAATATAAAACACGGACAATAATATAATCGTAACAATTATTCCTGCGTATGCCTTACAGTCAGATAATCAGATGTAAATCGTCACTTAATTCCAACTGGGTATTAAGACCTCCAATCTAAATCTAGACTAGCACCAGATTCAATATTTCTTGCATGTAAAATGGCTTTCATAAGACTTCGAGAAAACACAGGCCACATGGTGAGTACATAGCCTATCCCTTGCAGTCAAAGGTTGAGGGTTTGAAACTTGGCTCTGACCTTTCTGTGTGAAATTAGAATAATTTTCCTGTGCTAGCACAGGCTTTTATCCAGGGACCCGGGTTCCTAAATCAGAATATTCTTTAGGTGTCATGCGATTGGTTGATAACCAGACCAGCATGCCCCACCCCTCACTTTAACTGGGCTGGGCTCCAGTGAATGTAATAAGCAGAACAAAATCGACGGAATGGGAATATCAGGAACCAGTCCTGGATAATCTGCACTTTTATTTCATCTTATTCTTATTATACTACGTATTCAAGTCCTTATGAACTCTGCTTTAGGGTGGATGTGCCATTTCTGTCGAGACACTTCACTGTAACATGAGAAGTGTGCCAAGGGTTTGGACCCCATGAGTTATTTCTGTGGCCAGCAAGTTGAAATATTCAAGTGAAGCCCCCCAGTGTCATGAAATGCTCCCAGAAGGAACTGGCAGTGAGCTGGATGACCTTTTGGTTAAGTCTGCAATGAGATGTTACTTTGTCACATACACTGGGAATCTGTGGAGTATGTTTAAAGTAAACCTTTTACAGGTAGAACTGGTTTATTTGATCTCTATTTTTGAAACATAGAATGAGCAACAAAAAACTCAAGCTATCACATTAGTTGTTGAGAAAGCAATTAAAAGTTTGTTTTTAGGTGGGCTTTTATTACAAATAAAGCATATTTGTATTGCTGCAATGATATTCTATTAAAATATAAGTGCTCAGAAAACAAGCAATATTGAACATCGGACAATTATAAAAAAACGCTTCAAATCAAAACAGAAATTGTATAGAAATTGACTAAACTATATAGATAAATAGATATAGGTGGCCTATTCTCACACAACTGTTTTTTCTATTTTAGTTTGACTCCAAAAATGTTAACTTCTCACTTTTTTGGGCCGCGTGTAGCTGCACTTTGATTTACTGGTGCCCTGTCCAGGCTGTACTCTGTTTCTTATCCTAAATCGGCCGACATAATTGGGACAATGAAATAGAAACATCCACATTTGAGCAATGGCAACCACTGCTTGTTCAAAATACCGGTACTCAGAATATTTTAAGAGGAAGGTGTCATTAGGAGAATAACATGGGTTATTAAAAACTTCCCAGCAAAGTGCTACATCACATGGTTGTGTATGCAGTTTATGTATCACCACACTCGTTTGTTTTGACCATATCTGTGACCTTTTGGTTAACAGGGTGCTGTGACTTTCACTGAGTGCAATTTAACTATGGCTTTCAATGAGATATCCGAACACCTTTCCCTTTCTTCAAGGTAATAGCTTGACAAAAATAAAATAAAGAAAAACTATTGAGCCTAAGAGTGTTTTTGTAGTTATTATAATATATTCCGATATAGTTCTGTGCAGTTTTTGCACTTTTCTTTTCATTGTTTTGCCATTCTTTTTGGCACTATTTCATGAGCTGTGTTTTCCCTGTATAAAAAATGCGATGTGATCTGCTGAGATTTTAATATATGGTGCAAGAGTAAACATTTACTTGTTTCCCAGCCTGTAATGAGCCAAGGCACCCATTTTATGTTAGTAAAAATAAAAAAGGTACACTAAAAAACAAAAGAAATGTCACAAAAATTTATGTACTGAAATAATGATGATCACCTATCAGTTTATTCACAAATTAAATTTGGGTGAAATCTTGGCCTGTTTGACTGAACGCAAAGCTGATGTACTCGCAGGAAGCTGTGACTTCCTGTCTGAATGGAAACGGGTAGACAGGTTTATTGTAACTTGACCTTCTGACATCAAATGAGCGGCACGTGCATGACTGCTAACCATATCCTCCTCCTCAGAGGTCGTAGGTTTGAATCTGGGCTCCAGCCTTCCAGTGTGGAGTTTGCATGTTCCTCCCACATTCCCAATAAATGTGGGAGGAAATAAAAATAGTAGATTTATTGAAGACTTTAAATTGCCTGTAAGTGTGAATAATTTTCTCTCGTTTGTATGTTTGTATGTTCCTTGCCTTTTGCCTGAAGTCAACTGGTATAGGCTCCAGCACACTGGGTTGCTCCCAGCGATTTCTGTTGTACTTTGCTGGTCTCGCAACCAGTTTTGTTACAATAAATTATTTTTTCTATTCGATCCACTCCTGGTATGCATTTTTGGGGATCCGCTTCGATTCCAACTTGGTCCGGAATGTAAACAAATGAAAGATAATTTCATTGTCACTATATCAAGCTGGCAACGATAGATGAACAAACATACATATCGAATAAATAAAAAAACCTGGGCATTCTGTCTGACTGAGGGAGGTTTGTCACTCTTTCCTCCAGTATTTCCATTCCTTGTTGGCGAAAGCCCATCGGCGTTGAAAACGTAATGTCCACATCACAAACAGGTGCCGCACAAGCCGTCACACAGCCAAATAAAGAAAAATAAAAGTCAAATTAAATACAACACACATACACACACACACACACACACACACACAGCAAGGTGATTGGTGAAATAAAAACATAAAAACAATATGGGACACATGCCGATGAGGTTTGTGGCACTGAAAGGTATAGAACACTTTTATTTTTTTTCTGTATTTGACTGAGTGACAGGTGTGCGGCACCTGCGTGTGATGTAGTACAAGTCCATTTTCTTTTGGCTGTTGCCGACGACTCAAATGCACTGGGGCGGCCTCAAATACTGATGGAAACTCACTGATGGACTTACCGGACTGACGATGCCTAACTCTGCAAATAAATAATTTATGGACAAATGAACTCTGATAATTTCTTGCAGCTCTCCCACAGCACATTGGCGCATGCCACAGCAACCTGATTTGTGTTTCGAAAACAGCTCTACATAGTGTTTTGTGATATGAATAGTCATTTTGTGTGCTTAAATGACAGCTGTGAGCATCTTGTATTCCATCTGGGCCAACTGTGGTGAATATCTGTCATAAACAAGTTGTGCACATCTTTTTATGGTGTAAGAAAATTTCCTATTTCTGCATACAATATTTCACCAGAGGCTTCCTGATCGTAAGGTGTGATGAAACCAAGAGTGATAGAGTTTGGGCACAAATTCAACTGGTAATACAACAACAACCCCAAGATGATACTGCCACCACCATGCTTTAATGTGTGTATGATGTCGTTCAAGAGATGACTCGTGTTTTGTTGGCATATAGTTTTTATGTCAAAATGTTCTGTGCTTTGCCGAAGTATTCAGTTCATAACGTGTCCTTTTATGGACCCAGTTCATTGTGCAATTTTAGTATATATTATGTTTGAAATTTCCGATTGACGGCACAGTGACCAACTCAACTCAACTGTATTTATAGAGCACTTTCAAACAGCCATCGCTGCATACAAAGTGCTGCACATGGAGCAATTAACATATACAACAAACAGTAAAGCAAATTGGTAACAAAGAAAGCACCGAACAGCAAAACCAAGAACAAATCCAAGTCATGCTGAGTCAAATGCCAAAGAATACAAGTGAGTTTTGAGGCGGGTTTTAAAGATGGGCAGTGAGGAGGCTTGCCGAATGTTCAGTGGGAAGTCATTCCAGAGAGAGGGACCAGCAACAGAAAAGGCTCCTTCGAGCCTCCTCTGAGCCTCAGTTTAGTTCTTGGTACTTCTAATAATGTCTGGTCCGCAGACCTGAGGTGGTGTGAAGTAGAGATAAGATCGGTCCTAAAAAATCGAGCCCGACCCGAACCGGCCCGAGGGTATTTAAGCCCGACCCGGCCCAAGCCCGATCACTTAGCTTGATTTGCAGGCCCGAGCCCGAAGCAAACCCGACATTTCATATTTTATTTGTGAGGACTCGGGAGGAGGAGGGGTGATTTCTGATAACAAAGCCTGTCTTTTGGAACGAAATCTAAGTTAAACAAGACTGTATAAACATTTACATCTTCTTTATTTCTGTTTCTGAAGAGGTTACATTAACCGACAATTTTCTATCATTGACGGATTTTTTTTTAAGAGTGGACGGGTAAAATTTAAGGCCGTCCATCATTTTGACGGGTTGAAAATTGGGCCGTAAACCACCGCAGCAGTCCATCCTTAAGAATCTAGCGCGACACTATGAGAGAAGCAGACAAAAAAGAATAATGATGGGTGGATCATAGACAGAGGCAGAAAGGAGTTCTTTGAATTGTCATTGCAAGAGTTTAGTACAGTACGTGTTGTGATGAGGCGACTTCTGTTTTTTTGCGAAACACGGTCTCTCGTGACCAAAATTATTGATGGCCTCGAAAAAAAAAAAAAGTCAGCGAGAGAGAAGCCCGACCCGACCCGAACACGAACCAATGATTGACATTTTAAGGCCCGACCCGACCCGGGTCAGGTCAGTCGGCCCGATCTTACCTCTAGTGTGAAGGGGCGGATGAGCTCAGAGAGGTAAGGTGGCGCGAGGTTATTTAGAGATTTGAAAACAAATAAGAGGATCTTGAAAATAACTCTAAAATGTATGGGGAGCCAGTGAAGGGATGCCAGAGTAGGAGTTATGTGCTCCCTCTTACGAGTACCAGTCAAGAGGCGAGCAGCGGCATTCTGGACCAGCAGGAGGCGCTTAATGGAGGACTGGCTGACTCCAAAGTAAAGGGCATTGCAGTAATCGAGCCGGATGTGACAAAAGCATGAATTACTGTCTCAAAGTGTTCTTGAGAGAGGAGAGGTTTTACTTTGGCCAGCTGTCTAAGGTGAAAGAAGCTGGATTTAACAACGGCACCAATTTGCCGGTCAAGTTTGAAATCACTGTCCAGTTTAAGGCCCAAGTTTGAGACTGTTGACTTAAGATAAGGAGACAGGAGGCCCAAGTCTACAGGATGGGATGTACAAGGGCCACTGGGACCAAACAGTATCACCTCTGATTAACTGGTTAGCACATCTGGCTCACTGTTCAGAGGGTATAGGTACATATCTCAGCTCCTGCCTTCTTGTGTCAAGTTTGCATGCTGTCCCAGTGCTAGTGGGTTTTTTTTTTTCGTCTTGGTACTCCAGTTCCTTCCCACATTACAAAACCATAAATATTGGGTCACTTGAAGACTCTAAATTGTCCTTAAAGTGTGAATGTGAGTATGAATGGATGTTTGACCAATCCAGGATGTGTGTCTCTTGCCTGAGGTCAGCTGGGAGATAGGCTTGAGCACACCCACCCACAAAGATAAACGATATATTAAATGAAAGGACCTGATACCTACTGAGAGAGAGTGAGAGAGAGAGAGAGAGAGAGAGAGAGAGAGAGAGAGAGAGAGAGAAAAAGAGAGAGAGAGA
>CAAKHF010000611.1:1491-16848 GCA_901007745.1 Hippocampus kuda
TCAGCCTTCAAATCTGAGACCATGGTCTTCAGCCACAAAAAAAGGTTTAAGTACCTTCTCCCGGGCAGGGCTGAGATCTTGCTTGAAATGGATTTGTTCAAGTTTCTTCTGCTCTTTATGAGAGAGGGTAGGATGGAGAGGGATGGATTGTTGCAGTATCTGCAGTGATCCAGGCTATGCATCAATCTGTCATGGAGAAGGAGTGCAAGTGAAAGGTGAAGCTCTTAGTTTGTAGATTGATTTCCATCCTGGTCATGATGAGTGGTGGCTGCTATGGTCATGAGCTAGGTAGTGACTGAAAGAACAAGAATGTAACGACACGCAGCCAAATTGAGTTCTTCACAGGGTGTCTGAGCTCTTTCTTAGATCTAGGTTCAGAATCTCGTAGTTGAGCCTCCGCTCCTTTGCAATGCAATGAGCCAGGTAAGATGGATCAGGCATCTAGGTAGGACACCTCCCCGATGCCTCCATTAGACCCGGCTTTACTGACGGCATTACCTGGGGCTGAAGCCCAGACTCTGCCGGTACTCTTGGGTGGATCCAAATTAGTTGATTTTCCTGCCAAAATCTTTACATTCTTGGTATGAGTTGACCAATGCGCAGGTGATTCTGTGCAATTATAGTTTTTTTAAAAGTTTGAATAGTTTCGTGTTATTTTGTCACTTGGTGAACTTCACTTCACCACTGCAAATGTTGACGAAGAAGCCGGCTCTACAGTGCCTGTATCTTAATGCCTAAGGGCCTATCAGAAGAATCCCACATTATTCTGCCATGTATTTATTTATCACTCAATCATATCATTGTGGCATTGCCACATGGACCAATCATGCACACTTAGGATAAGTAGATGAGTGGGAAAAGGTGGCCCTGGGCAACATAGTGTTTTGGGCATGTCCCATTGGGACAAGTCCCTCAGGAAGGTTCAGGACATGTCGTAGAGACAATGAGGGAAGTCTCGGGATTGCTTTCTTGTTTGTCGCTTCACGCTATACAGAAGATGATATAAACGTGTTGGGTCCAAGGTGAGTGCAGTCCGAAAACAGGGATATTACGAATCAAACAGTCGTGAAAATAAAACAATAATAGATTAATATGATTAAATGAACACAAAGTATTTGCATGATACGCGATATTCCACATCATGCAATATGTGGTACTAAGTATGAGATCGCCAACAAGCAAATTACTCTCCTTTGAAAATATACTTTGCGGGGAGATTTACATCCTCCACATTTAGTGTCATCCCATTCACACATACAAATCACTAGCAGACTCACACATCCACCTTACACACACATAACACTGCCCATGAGCATTATTCACACAATGACACATGCCCTTGTCCTGGATAGTCCTCCAGTTAAATTTTATTGGACTACTACAGAGAACATTGAAATTGCTTTCAATGTAGCCACGAAATACAAATTAAACCTGGCACGCAAAACAATTGTACAATCGTGCATTAAAAAAAAAAAAATGTCCTTGTGCTTGTTGTAAATGATTCCAACTATATTGACCTGAACGACATTAATGCAAGGACCAGTTCTTTTGTGATGGAGCGGATACAAATGTGCTAAAGCTGCATAGGTTAAGTCATGAATAAAATCGTAATGCAAACAAGCACATCTTACATAATCACATATGATTGTGTAAACGTTCAGGGTAATAACAACAACCAACTGTGATATAATGCGTGCATTCTTTCCTCTGTGATATTCATTATCATACCACCCACAGCTGCCATCACCAACAGGCAAAAATACACAAACTGAGAGGAACAGAAGCAGATCTGAACTAGTCGTGACAGTCAAAAGGGCGGGTGGGTTGGAGGAATAAAATGGAACAGCTGTTTTCTATTTGACTAAAGACTCCTTTCCATATAGGTGGACAAAAATAATAGAGACACAATTAGTGCCACTCATTTAACAAAAATGGGTCTCACTGGGCTAATTACAAGCAATCAATGAATAGAAAGAGTGAATGTGAAGGGGTAGGTAAGGCAAGGTCATAAGCTGTGGTGAGAAAAAGAGGCCACGGGGAGCTTCAAACCAATATGTTCTTTTTATTTTCATTCCTTCTGCTCTTTTCTTGTTCACGCCTGGTTGTATTTGCACAGAATTTTTGTTTTAGATTTCTGTTTTTGCAACAAATGGTTAGTTGTGTTATGTGGACATTGCTGGCTGATGTTTCTAAGGGGCGGGGGTGTTGGGCAGTGTTATCAGAGCTGGACATGTTAGTGTTGATAAAGTTGAGCACAATAATTCCATGATGTGCTCATCAATTATTGCACACCAGCAGCTGGGACCGGACAAAAACATTTTGCGGCATCGTGACTGGTGAGTAAATCAATGTATTCCACATTATATCTGGTTTACACTATTACAACAATAAAAGTTTTTAAATGGCGGTCACTATACGTGATAGTTATTTACAAATTTGTACTACTTCGCTTGATGAGGTAAATTAATACCTTACTGTACATACATATGTCTGCTACATTTGCCACATTTAGTGATCTGAGGATAGGGTTCTGCCTATCGAAATCAAAAAATGTTGCTTTTACTGTGCTTGTCAGAGCATGCTCTCTTTCTACAGACTTGCGGTTAATTCTGTACTTGGCTACAAGACAAACAACCCATTATCTTCACCCTAAGGCATTGTGGTAACGCAAAGCCAAACGACTTGGCAAATCCCTTTGTCAAGTGGGCCAAGGTGAACAGTGGCTCACAGTTACACCCCTCAAAATGCATTTCAAAATTACTCTTACAAGATGATGAAAAGTCAGACAGACATATTTGTGAAAAAATCAGAAACCTTTAAATATCCACATCATGCCTCAAACAACGAAAGTGTTCACTTCCCCAAACATTCATCCATCCGTTTTCCATAAGGTGTCTCCTCATTAAGATTTTGGGTGTGCTGCCCCCTTTCCCAGTTGACTTTGGATGAGAGGCGGGGTATTACCTGGACTGGAATCAATTATCTGGCCAGTCAAATTATATTCATATACATATTTTCACACTTTAAACAATTCAATGATTTAAAAATAAATCAGACTTAACCAAATCAATTATACTATTCACTTTGTATGTTTAAAATAAATAAATAAATAAACAAAGCGAGCAAGCAAACTTAAACAACAACAGAAAAACCAGGCACACACACATAACAATTTGGGTCTGGTTCTCAAAAGAGCACCAGATTTCATTGTGTCGCTTTGCTTGTGTTTATTTCCCTGGGTTCTGTTAGTCTTTGTTGGATCATTGTGTGTGTCTGTGTGCTCTTGTCATATTTTGATTCTGTCATAGGTTATTGTTCCTTCATTTTCTTGCTACTTTTCAGGACTTGGTTTGAGTATTTGAGGGTTTTTTTTCCCAATGTACTCCTGTTTGTAAATGTGTTCTATACATCTTGGTCAGCCCTCCCTACCTCCTTGCTTTTTAGGGTCCTCCAATGACTCGAACCACCTCGTAAAACCTGACAGTATTGATTTACTCACATTATTTTTGGATCAATCCTCATACAGAAATCCATCAAAGTTCTTATTTTCTGGATCCGAAATAAACAGCTGGGCAAGTTCTGTATTAAGCACACCAAGTTCCCTCTCATCATTCTCGTTGTCCTGCTCCATCCACTTGTGAACCATGGATTCATTGAACTAGAATTCTCTCGCTCAATTCCCTACGCGCAACTGATAGCTTGCAGTATAGGCTGTGCTTCGTAAACGCGTCTCTTCATGGGTGCCATTTTCGGGGGTCCAAACCAATGTTGTTTTGCACAATGCACATACCGGCTATATATCTACTTAGGGCGTGCCTTTAGCATCCCCTTTCACGCGCACCCTTCCCTTTTAATGTCCGCATGCTGTCCCCAGTCACGTCTGCCTTTCCTCTATATAAGCAGCGTGCCGGCAGCAAATGTCCCTAGTCAGTCAAGCGGAGCACTCATCAAAGGTACAAAACAGCATTCACAGATTTTGGAAAGCTGCGCACATATAAGGTGCACCGCATTATAAGGCGTCCTGTTCATTTTGGAGAAAATGTGAGACTTTTAAGTGCACCTTATGGTCGTGAAAATACGAGCAATTTAAGGAATTACAGCACACCTGAGCAAAGTAGGGGCCGCAGGCCACATCTGGCCCGTTGACGGTCTCTAACCAGCATTTGCAGCCTTTATGAAATCCACATAAAATGTGAAAGTATGCTCTACTTTTATTTTCATATGCAGAGGTGTCGGCAGTTCCAGAGTTGAACAAGAGCAATGACTTCAAAAGATGCATTTGTTTGAACAACCTTGGGGCAGCTGTTGCACCCTCCTATTCCCCACCAGAAGGGACCAGGCCCGAGCACCAACACCAAATAAGACGAGTAGCCGCCCATCTCCTTCCATCTTACTGTGATTACTATGAGTATCTAAGTTTTGGTGAGGAAAAAAAAAATACACTGAGGAATGCGGCATTCTTTTTGACAACTATGTATGTGGGACCAACAAACACATTTCTGCTCTTGCGGCCCATTGACTCTTGAGTCCATATTAATTATTTATGTCATTCAGGACATGCTAGTCCTTTCACCTATATCGAAACTCACGCTAGACTTGCGAAATAGGTGAAAAAACAATAATGAAATCAATTGGGGCAATCACCCATTCTTTAACCTCAGTTTAAAATTTGGCTGACATATTGTCTCTGATCTTGAATTCAGTTGATGTTCTTCACATGACAACTCTTTCTCGTTGCGTTTTAAAAACAAGCCCTGTAAAGTTGTCTGCAGTCATTGGAAATATCTCCGTTCAGAAAGAAGGTCAATGCGCTCAATAATATATTGCTGTCATTGTGTGAAGTTTATGCTATGTCTCAACACAAAATGAAGAAAAGTGACATGTGGTTGTTCGACTATATGGAAAAACTGGTTGAAGAACTGTCTGCATTTAACTATACCATTAATTTGAATGAATGGAGTTGGGGGATAAACTTGGCTGAGCCCCCCGAAACGACTGATGTGGGTACAAATAATTACATTTTACACTTCTGGATAGCTTTGTAGATATTTTTTGATGGATGAGTCATGTCTGCAAGTCATAACATGCTGTGCCATCACTTTAAAAAGAGGGCTGTTTCGTTTAAAAAAAAAAAAAGTTCCATTATGTATCTACATTTCACCAGCCCCATCTGTCACAGTCCGCAGTTTAAATATGTTCTGGAATAGAATGGGGATATTGGACTCTGAGCAGGAAGTGGCTGTGAGTCAAGACTATCACACTTTGTGGAAGGATCAGAGCTGGCAATGACGCCTTGGAAAACAAGCCCAACCTTTTCGACCTTCCAACTCCCGTGTGTGTAACATCTTACCTCATTCCTGATACATCCGGGGGCGTCCACCATTCTCAACTCATAAAGGAGAGGGCTCACAGCGTGAATAACACCCAAAGTAAGGTCATCCAAACTTTTTAAAACTACACTCTCTGATCTTGAGATACAGTGAAATGATTTTTCCCTGTTATCTGTGTTTTGTAATGTTTTAGCCCCGTGGCTCCTTCAGACAATTGTTCTGTGTGTTTATTGTTACAATGTGTCTACAAGGGTAACTTAAAACTTATAATAATCATCCAAACCTCCCACTCAACGACGCAACCTGCTGATAGATTCAGTATGAGGGCCTACTCTGATGATTTCATTGGTCCATTGTGAGGCATTCAGCAATTTCATTGGTCAGATGTTTGTTTGGTTGTTTATTTATTGAACATATAAACAGACAGTAAACATTTTGGCAGGAAGTAAAGGGAAGTATAGAAAAAAAAAGAAACAACCAGAAAAAACAAAAACAAATAGTCATCATTCAAGCACAATTGACATGATCAAAGGAAGTAGAAGTTAAAAAAGTTTAAAAAAAACGTTTCTTGCTCTACCCCTTGTTCTTTGTGAGTTTTAATTTTAGTTGATATGAATATAGTAATTGATCATTCATTTAGTATATCTCGATCTGAAAAGAAAAGAAAAAAAGTCTACATAAAAACAAATGCTTTTACCCATATGTGTGCTGAACTTATCTATATTCGTATGACTTTCAGTTTGTATTGGGACTACTTAAGCACACACTTTGGAACATTTATATATCATTTTTCTCTCATACTTATTATTAATATTCTGTTACATTACAGCATTTAATACATTTCCCCACCTAAATCTGATTTATGTGTCTTTTTGTACTTTACTTTTGAACACAGCAAACGACAAGATTATGGGTATATGTACTGGCGGTTTGAAGCTCCTCAGTAAAAAAAAATCACAAATACACCGCGTTACATTTGAAGCCGCAGGGTTTGAAGCATGTGAAAGTATGGTACCTTTGGTACATTGCATGTAAAAAGTCGACACCTGCCTCCGTGTGTTCATGCAGGCGAACAAAATACTCCACATCGTTGTTTCGAAGTGAAGGGTGTTTGGTTTAGAGATGGAGTTTAAGCTGCAAAAGCTGCTTTTCACCACATAGCAAGCACAACAGAGTCGGTGCCGTTGCATCTATTTTTTGAATGCAGTATATGACATTTTGACTGCGCATTGACAGCCTGACCCCGAACCACTTCACTTGAACCTCTGCAGCAATGCATAATACATGCTCAAAATTGTCAATAGTTTCATTCACTGTGGTATCCAGAAAAACAAGTTAAACATCGCTCTGAAATCCGATGAGTGTTTAAAACTCTGTTAAAAATGGATGACAAAGTCCACATTAGAACTCAACAATGTTCAGAGTATTGATTGTGTTGCTTTTGGAAAAAAAAAATACATCTTTTAAAAGGCGCATCCTCTGCTTTTTACTTGAGGCTCTACATAGACAACTGTGGGCGGTCCCTTAACCCGAAGAGTGTAAACTGCAAAATAGCCAGCAGACAAGAGCCTGAGGGCACAGGTTTTGACAAAAAACACGACTGTGTAGAACAACATTTTTTTTTTTTTGATCCTCAGAAAGTTCTGAACTCCCAGTGACCAGGTTGAGAGAGTGTGTTACTGATAACTTCAAATGCTCCCGATTTACAAATTACACCTTGTAAAACTAAAGAGGGAGGAAAAAATGGCTGTTGGTCACAATTTGGACATCTCCACCTCAAGTTGTGCTCACTTTTGTTGCCTTGAGACAATAACTGCTGTGTTCATTTTAATGAGGTTTTGAAAATACCAAACATATCTCTGGGAAATGCAAATGGGAAGAAAATAGATCATTTGTTTTGATGTCCTTAACACACAAATGCCCAAAACACAAATTTAAAAACATTAGTGGCACTAACTAAAGTTATTCTTAACTGAACAAAATCTGTTGACATGTTGAGAAGAAAAGTAGATTGCGTGTATTCCAAAATGAATAAGGAAAACAAAGTCCAAGACAACATAGTGCAATAATGCAAATGAGTTCAATCTACCCTTTGCAGTTCCTTTTCCCACTTTCATTTTTCTGTGTCTGACAGTGTATGGCCGTACTCTGTGTCAGCAACTCCCCACAAAATCGAAGCCTCCATAAATCTTGTGGAATTAATAAAGCTCTGCTGTGAATGGCCTTAAAAGTAAACCGGGACAGACAGCACTTAATAATCCACAAGAGTGGGAGTAAATGCAGAAAGGGAGAACATTCCCTTTGGCCAGGACATGTGCCTAAACAAAATGAAAGTCATTATTACGTTATATAAAAGATGAAATCATATCAATAGCAGACATCAAAAAATGAATGTGTGAAAAACAAATTCATAACGTGTGCTTTTAGTGTTCAGTAGTACAAATTTTTCAAGTAAAAATGATGGTTAAGGTTTTCATTGATGACAGCGAAAGAGGAAGGCTACTCAAACCGAATTTTGAGCTTTCATATTTGTTGTTGAACTCCAGTAACATCTCTATATTTATCAATAGTCATAGTGAGGGTTGGAGTTTCAAACATTTTATTGAGATACACAAAAAGATTCTTGCTGGATGACAAAAATTATTGAGGACATTTTGAATTGGAGGACATCTTGAGGGTCACAGGTGTGATGGAGCCTATCCCAGCTGACTGGTTGCCATCCAATAGCAGGGCACACATCGACAAAACAACCATTCACACTCACAATCACACTAACGGACAATTAACTGACCATGCATGTTTTTTTGGAATGTGGGAGGAAATTGGAGTACCCGGAGAAAACCCACGCGTGCACAGGGAGAACATGCAAACTGCACACAGAAATGCCGGAGCCGCAATCAAATCCTGCACCTCTCCACTGTGAGTTGGATGTGCTAAATAGCCAGAGGTGGGCAATGTACAACATTTTTTGTAGCAAGGGCATAGACTGTCTTTCGCCCGAGTGAGCTGGGAGAGGCTCCAGCTCCTCGTGACCGTAAACAGACAATATTTTTCTGACAAATAGATGGATTAAGATGGGTCAGGATTGATGATTCAATGTTTCTGGTGCAAATGGGAGAGGAGTTTTCCACAAACCAGTAATCCTTTTTGCTCATTGCTCAGATTTACTGATTCACAACACTCCTACACAGTCTGGGCCGGGCTGTGTATGTTGGCTTACACATTTTTAGCTTTCCTATCTCGTCTTCCTTACCATTATCTGCTTTAATACATGTGGCAGAGAAGGGTATCAGGGTGTGGGGGGGGGGGGGTGGATCAGTCTTATCAAAGAGGTTTGACCAGACCCAATGCTCATAATCCATTTCTATTTCATGTTAATGTCAAGAAAGTGATCTGTATCTATGCCACGGTCATGTCAGGCAGAGAACATTCAGAGCCAACCGGTGAGGCAGAAAGCACTTGGTGCTCTGTTAGTTCTCCTCACAGTGCCCTTACTGTCGCTTATACTTCAAAAATTTTGTTTTTGAAGTGTTTTTTTTTCCCTTTTTTGTGGGAGGGCTTGCCTAACTTCCAGCATAGATTTACAATTTTGACATGGCCGTCCCTAGACTGCACCCGACACAGTTTTTCTTTTTTTTCTTTTTTTTCTTTTAACTAAAGTAATGTTATTTTTAAAGCATAAATGACATTTGCATAGGCACACATGACAATGGGGACTTGGGTTTTGGGGCTGGGGGGCCGGGAAGGGGCGGGGGGGTTGCATGTTCTTTTGAGTTGGTCCCCTTACATCAGGCTTGCATCGCTTATGTTGGACTCCAGCGACTGATGAGTTCAAGAGAAAAATAAATCAGAATTTGTCTTTCCACTAGTTCAGAATTTCAAACAACTCTCTTCTTGTAGTCGAATCTGCGACTCAGCAAGACAGACGAATCATACTCGCCAGCAGAATTGATGTTCTACTCATGTAAACACTATTACATGTTTTGTTGTGCATTAAGTAAAGTGCCAGGAGCACACAACTCACGCTTTACAGGGTGATGAGCTCCAAATTCTGTCTCTTGTGGCGGTTAATTCTTCTGCAATGTTGATTAGTTTGTCACAAAAATAAAAGATTGAAAATCTACACAGACGGAAAGAATAAATGACATTCGCTCTTACACAAGATTCTAAATTAACACCCACCAACCTGCCAAATGTGGTTTTCAAATTCATTTTGGCGGATGTCAATGAACATTTACCGACCAGTTTGGCTGGTGATGTATGAGGCCATCTTGCTAGGCAGATATAAAGTAATTTTGATGCCTAGTTTGCCAGCGGAAGAAGCACGACCGAAGAAGGATAACTAGGGAATGTGTGTGCAGGGCACGCAGCCGCTCCCTGTCACCGGAGCCACGGCACGCGGCAAGTCGGCGCGAGTCCGGGACATGGCTAAAGACGATCAGAGGAGTTGCGCATCTTCAGAACCCATCCTTGTCTTCCCATGGTGGCGGTGGTTGCCTTCCCAGTTTTATCTGTGGTCTAACACATGATATTAAAACTCGAACCCACGTTGCCTTTGAAATAATAAAACACCGACCTTCAACATTCCTGTGTTTCCTCTAATTTCAGTTCCGACGCTCAACCTGGCCTCACACCAACCACACCAAAGTCATAATCGGCTAACTATATCGACTGCCAATATTGGGCCAGCAATCTCAACTGGATTTCAAACAGTGGTTCAAATTGCGAGACTAATAAATGTTTTCGTATCGTATCGTATCGTATCGTAACATATAAATGCAAATGCCCAGCTAATATACAGCAGGGGTGCCCGACCTTTTTTGACAGAAAATGTACTTTTCAAGCAACCAACCTCCTGTGATGACCCGTTACTGCACGCGCACGCATACACACGGGCACGCCTGCAAACCATACACAGGCTCACATACACAAACATGCATGCCATGATGAGCAACAACTATAATGGACTAACAATAACGCAAACGAAAGATAAACTAGATATAAGACATGACTGAGTTTGTAAAACGGAAATCACTGCCCATCTTAAGTGGGAGACCTGACACAGGGAGCCAGGTACGGACTTGTGTTGCATGTTAAGTGCAGAAACATCGCTATCGTAGCTTGCGTGCTCTGTTTTGAAATACTGCTCCTGGCGCTCCAGAGTCCCATTTTCGGACAACGCCATTGGAGAGTTTAAAAAAAAAAATAAAATAGATAAAGCTTGGCGGCACATTTAACGACTGATTAGCACGTCCAACTCACAGGGAAGAGGGCATGTTCAATTCTGGGCTCCGGCCTTCCTGTGAGGAGTTTGCATGTTCTCCACGTGTCTGCGTGGGTTTTCTCCGGGTCCTCCAGTTTCCTCTAACATTTTCAAAAAACATCCATGGCAAGTAAATGGAACACTCTAAATTGTCCCGAGGTGTGATTGTGAGCGTGAATGGTTGTTTGTCTATGTGTGCCCTGTGATTGGCTGACAACCAGTTCAGGGTGTACACAGCCTACTGCATGGAGTCAGCTGGAAAGGTTCCAGCATGCCTGCGACCCTTGTCTGGATAAGTGGATTAGTTATTGGATGGATTGATAAAAATACATTAAATTAATCTTTGAAACAATCGAATTGCATGTCCTGTTTGAAGTGTGTGATCAAATAGTTCAGCACAATTCTCTTGGACAGCAATCCAGTGCCCACGGACTGCAAGAACATATTTTGACAGAGCGTAGCAGCGACACGGAAATAACAGTCTCGTCAGTGGATCTCCAACGACCCGTTTGGCACCCGTCTAACAGCGAGTACTGCCAGCGATAGTCTAGTCAAGCCAGCTGCCACAACAACTGTTGTGCATATGCGACGCAACACGCCATGAGGGTCAACTTCAAAATCCACCAAAACATAAAACAACCTCCTGCCAAAACTAACTAACTAAATTAATTAATTAATTAATTAATTAATTAATCAAATACAGTGGTACCTGTACTTATGAAGGTCTCTTCACACGAAATTTTCAAGTTACGGAACGTCTCAACAGGAAAATATTGCCTCGTATCTTGAAATTTCAAGATACGAAAGGTAAAAATACAGTATTAGCTGCTACGCGCCGATCTGAGTTTCCTGCACACAACATACTTATAGCTGCGCTGCCATTGGCTATTACCAAGCATTGTCCTGGCATCCCATTGGCTAAGGGGGACCACCGACCAAATGTGTATGTGTCTGTCATGTTGGGGCGAGAGCGGCCTCCTCTTCCCCGCGTGTTCGTTGAATTTCGGACGAGGAGAATGTTGGTTATCCAAATATAGGCTGGAGCCGATGAACAGTTTTCTTCGAAGCTTTTAACAACAGAATATTCCGGGCACCCGCAAATTACATACAATGGCTGCAGGTCCCGAGTGCGAAGCAGGAAGATATTCACATCATATTTATACCATCAGAAGGGCGGTACCGAGATACAAGGTGTGATATCATAACTTTCGTTTCTCCTAAACCGATTCTCAGCTTGTATCAACTAGCGCATTCCAATGTTTGTGCGTCCTACAGTAGGGAGTATTCCAATTCTAGGTGATGATTTGCTTCAAGGACACCAAGCTACACTGTGGGCATGGGAAGGTTACACAGCATGACTGAATATGAGCAGAATACAGACTTCATTAGATAGATAAATATGTGTCTAAGCAGCATCCTCGTCATTCAACCCTCGGGCCATGAGGCGTTCCGATACAGAAAGTGTTTACCAGTCGGGCGATTGATCACGATGCTCCGATCGATCACTATGATCATGTTTGCCTTGGACATTTTCGAAGGATTGTAAAAGGCGGACAGTAGCAAATGTCCTTGGATCAGTTGCTCCATGTACAGCACTTTGTATACATCTACAAATATAGTTGAGTTTCTGACAAAACGCCAGGCAAACCCCCACTTCTGAGAGAGAACATGAACATGAACTAAAGATGATGAGGATGCAGTTAAGTTAAATGACCATTATTTTTATTCTTTATTCTTTGTTTTTTTACATTAGGCACAACTCTCATTTATTGTGTAACAATCTAATTAGAACATGTATTTGTTACATATTTGGAGTCATTTTTATGCTTTATAAAACATTTATGTCTGAATTTTGGGGGGCTTGGAACGGATTAGGGCATTTACATGGAAAACGCGTCTCGACTTTCAAAGTTTTCTCATTAAGAGATTTCTTCCAGAAAATAATTCTTTTGTAAGTAGAGTTACCACTATAGGTGAGTTTCCATTATAAAAATTGCTTAAAATACCAAGCCACATAGTCCATAATCTTAATAAATTAATAGCTCAGGTAACTATGTGTCATTAATATGAGTATGTATTAAGCATGGCTGTCTTTTAGATTGATGAGAGGACAACATTTAAACTGTGGCGTTGGTCGAAATAAATGCACCTTTCTTTACTTGCCTGAGAGCATGAATCTGGAAAATTGCAGGACCTTCTGTTGCCTTTGACCGAAACAATCCTTGAATCAACAGGAGCAAACATCGGGGAATCCTTGCTGGTTGACTAGAATCCATATCATATCCTCATATCATACCTCAATCATAGTGTGTGCGCATCCATCAATGAGCAAGCGGGTGATGTCACATGCTTATATTTGATGTGGTTTGTGTCAGGGTCTCACCCATTAATCTTTTTTTTTATAGGAAGGGAGACAATTTGAGAAGTTGATAAACAGCTCTCGAAATCAAGGACAAGATGACCCTGGATTTAACATATGCATGCACACAGGCACTTACATGAAGTAATTTTCACATTATCCCCACTGTCAAGTGCCATTAAGAGACAGGGAAGAGGCTAAGGGATCAGATAAGACTAAACACTTTCTTACTCTCAGCCAGTAACCATGCAGTGATTTTGTTCATTCATAGGGAAAAACAGACTCAATAAGAAAGCAAAACAGAATTCCAAGGATCGCTCTCATTGGTCCCATTGTAATATTGTTATATTAAAAGCACGTGTGTGCAGTGTCGTGAAGCTTCCCGCTCCACCTGCAAAGATTTGATTTCAATTTCACTTGTACAGCAGCATTTCATCATCAAGTCATCATATTACACTTTGCACGTCATTTCATGTAGCGGTGTGGCACCTGACGTCACCAGACAAATACTCCCAAGTCAACGACTTAGCTAAACATTCAAGTATTTGCTGTTTTCAAGTTAACACTGGTAATACTGTTAGCTCCATCCCAGACAGACGGCCATTTTGGGGATGGAGGACGGAATATGAGAGGTTTTTGGGCACGGAACATGGATGACTCTTGTCATCCAGTTTGTCCTTTTTTTTAAAAGGACAAATTAAGCAAGGACGGAAGTGGATTTATGTCTGTCCCTTCAAGCGTCCCTAACTCGGTCAAGTACCTGCGGACACCTATTTCACTAATGACCGACAGAAACACACCCTTGCCTGTCTTGCTTGTGTGATCCACTAATAAACTACTTAAGACCGAATGTGAAATATCAAGACGTGTGTCTCATGAGTTGTTCATTGTTTTTCTATGCGGGAGGCGGGAGGGCGTGACTTCACTTTGCCTCAAGCGTACAATAGGAAGAGCATTCGTCTTCCGTTCAAAAAAGTTTACACAAGCTAACCAGTCAGTCTGATGACTGACGGTGATTGTGTTGGCAGCTAAATGCAATTTTCGTTGACACTTCAGTCGGTTTCGAAAGCTGGCTGTGTTGCATGCCTCCGTCCCATCCCACACCATATGTTGGAAGCCTTACACCTCTCAGGGACATCAGTTACTACAGTGGACAGCCTCTCATGTTGTCAGGTTACACTGTACACTGTACATATAGACCCTGTAACCGTTACAGGGTGCATGAACGGGTTAAAGAACGTGATTCACTTTATTTTTTCATAATCCATTAACAGGTTTATTGTATGGTCAGCATTACATAGAAAATTAATTTCCACAAATATATATATATATATATATATATATATATATATATATATATATATATATATATATATATATATATATATATATATATATATATTTTGGATAGACTGCTGCGTTGATGTTAGTTTAGAGCAGGAAAACCATTTGTTCATAAGTTCATAAGTTACACGATAACAAAAATTATTTGCTTGTGACTCAGCAGCAAATGTGTGTAAGGTCACTAATGTGACAAGAACTGTCTGTCAGTGGATATGCAGACCATTAAGTACAAAAACTTGTGTAAGGAGGGGCATTATTATTGAAAGACTCACACAGGAAAGAAGTGAATAGCTGGCAAAATAGATCGGGACCATGGCTGTCACCTTTTCAACGCATCTTGACATGCAAAATAGTCTGTATCCGCTCTGTATCGCACAACTATGCCAATGAAAAAATACATATAAAGTGACAAATAAGGATGTGCAACGCGCTCTTCAAGAGCGGCATCGGGAAGTGTTAACAAAGAATGTTATAACTGTCTAGTGAGTATTAAATTAAACTTTAAGCAATCATTCAACAAAGCCCCTGTTGGCAGAGTATCAAACCTTTTTATGTCATTACTTCACTGTTAGCCTCTGATGCCATCCTAGCATGAAAGGAGTTTGCAAACTTTGACGGCGGACCGGAGAGACAAACCATACAAGGTTAGCTTACACTAGCAAGCTGATCCAACAGAGCACGGGTGGGTTTACAACTTTACCAAAAGTGAAAAAACACCCTGCATTTTGCTGTTAGCCAGTGTATGGTGAGTGATCCTGAATATTAAAGAAAGTTATTTTAAATTGAAAAGAAAACCTTTCCATTGGTTAATGCAGCAGTGCACACTAGGGATTAGTATAGATTTGATAGATTTGGGTTGGTACTATAGAGCACTGAATCACGTGAAATCAAACGGAGACAAGTTTCGGCACTATAGCGCACAGATACATGGGTGGTTCTCAGATAGTCTGGTCCTCTGGAACGCTGACACATTTTGATAATATTTTTTTTTCCCAATTAATCACTAGATTTCACTGATTCAAATTTTGCAAACATACGGCAGCGATAAAATAAATAACCTT
>CAAKHF010000620.1:0-13173 GCA_901007745.1 Hippocampus kuda
CCCTCAGGGAGGATTTAGGTTTTCTACGGTATAGATGAGAAAGTGGGTTAAACAGGAGGAGCGTGAGCGGTATTAAAGCAGAGAGAGAGAGAGAGAGAGAGAGAGAGAGAGAGCGAGAGCGAGAGAGACGCCAACTAGAAAGCTTGTTGAAAAGACATCAAAACAAGATTGTATGAAGCAAATTTACCCATCAAGTCATGCAAACAGAAAGACAAAAAAAACGATCGCTGCCAGTTTGTCCCGGTAGTACTAGGCATCACATTGTTGACTATACGTTACTAGCACATTAAACACCAAATGAGCAGATGAGAGAAAACAAAAGGCTGTTCATTATTCCATACAGAGCTCAGTGTTTTAATTGCCAAACACATGTGTGAACTTATATGAGCATATTAAAGCAAGCTGGCCAAATAGAGCATGCTGTTTTCTTTTTTTCAACGTGCTCTAACGTTTTTGGGACAAGAACAGCAACAGCGCTCTTAAAATCCAAATTGGACTTCACTAATTTTGTTCATGGCACCATCCATGCTCGCACTGCCCACAAACACAGCTTTCCCTGGGGTGCGGAACACTGAGCGCGCAATGGAGTCTGACGCTAACGTAACACAAAAACTGCTTTGCTATGCTTTTGTTATAGTGTTCGAAGTGTTCATAGTGGTTGAAATATACACAAGACTAAATATATATTCATACATTCATTAATATCTCCAGTAGTAATTTCAGTCAAGAGTATGGCAGTGAGGTTTTGTGTGGGCGTGTGTGCATGTGCATCCATGCGCGTTGTCGTGTGGAACGGGACATCGTGGTCCCTGACCTTTTTTCTGTCACGGACTGGTTCATGCTATGACATTTTGTGATCTGGCAACAATACATTCCATTCCTGCCATGGTGATCACATAAAATTGGGGAATATCTGCTCCACTACATAACTTTTTTTTTCATAAGACCGACACCGCACAGGTGGTTGAGGACCAATGCAGTTGGGGACCTGTGCCAGAATAGAGCTTTATGCTCCTGGTCCTGATGTACACTTTTTGGCACAAATACTGTTTTGTACAACAGTACTTGTTTAGTCCATGTAATTACTTCAACTTTACAGAGAGTGCACAAAAGCTTTTCATAGTGGAAAGATACTTTGTTGAATTCAATTCAAATTGCACCTATTCTCCCAAGCAACCATGTGTGACTCAGTAAAAACACTGACTGAAGTTCAAAGAAGACATCTGGCAGTGATGCTCAGAATTTGAAACGAGCTCGTCAGGATGTGGTTACAAAAACTCACTCATATCGATGCAAGCAGGATACCATTCATGCACACTTTCCTGTCCACACAGACCAAAGTATTTGTCAATTTGAGTATTTGTCAACTGAATCATGACAGCGAGACGCACTAAGGGCCCTATTTTTCATTCCCAGCGAAAGTCTAGCGAAAAAAGCAGGGTCATGGATGGAGTTTCTTTCTTTTGCTATTTTTGCACAGGTAGAATTGCGTGTGACAGAGCGTTTGCACCTTTGTGCCCCATTGTGGGATGGAACAAACAGAGTCCCGGCCAATCGAAGCGCGCTCACTTCATTTCCGTTAAAATCAGGGCAGCCAAAGCAAACACAATTTGACATTGCGGAAACAGTAATAGACTCACAAGAGTCCATGCATGACATTGGCACCTAAACTGCAAAATTTCCCCTTGCAAATGAAAAGTCGGACAAGTATATTCGGTGAGCAATTGGAGACCGCCTTGCACCTGCACAACTGTGCATGCACGTGTGACCATGTCCTCCCTCCCCAACAGTAACCGCGGTGCTATTAAAATACTTTAAATATTAAATAAGATGATAATGATTCTAATTTGTTCAATGAATTGATTTCTACAATAATTCAGAGGGGTTGTCCCACGCCCTTTGTCATATTTATACAATACAATACAGCTTTATTTATACAAGCACTGTCACAATAGCTGCAGCTCAAACAGAGCGCTTTACGGAAGGAACATTTGAATGAAATCCGGTGACATCCACCACACACGTCCGCTGAGTGCCGAATCTGTGTTGATCAAATACACCAAAATTGCATTGTCACCTGTGCAGCACAAAAGTCTAAAATTAGGTCTACATTTTGCAATCAAATTTTCAGATCGGGGTGAGGCAGGAACGCCCAGTGAGGCAGAGCGCTTCTACCAAATTCACAAACACACTGAACTCGACAATTGGCCCAGCAAGAAAATGACGATGTGGCTTTTTTTAAGCCAAGCACAGACTACTTTCAATTACCAAATTGTTGGATGAGTTGGGAGCGAGGCAAATCTGTGTGCCAGATGCCAAGAGAGGCGCAAAACAGTCCCAAACATACTAGACTATACTCGTGCTGGCACGAAAATGAAGCTATGCTCATTTTCAAACCGGGCACATGGGTGCCACTCGACTAAAGTCGGGCCTGAAACGTTACCTACATTTGTGTCATGATCTTGTGCAGGAAGACGCCATCCACAAGTTCGACGAACATGTTGACACGCTCCTCTGAACCCGCATTGTCACATGATCCCAGTGGACCCAATGTCCGCACCTAAAGACACAATATGGGGTCAAAAAACATCAGAAAAAAACCCCTTCAGATCCCACTTAGAGTTTTTCAGCTTTTGAACTGCTAGACATGTTCTGGACATTAAGAAGCTGCACCAGAGCCATAACGCTGTTATAAAAAAATGATGCACCCTTTAGCATAAAACTATCTTTTGTCTGCATTTTAGCTGTAAATGGGAGAAAATGATGGATATTTTAAACAAAAATCATTGCGGAGTCATAGAGACCCCATTAGAGACTTTTTTTTTTTTACACATTTCATTCCATGTTGCATTATTATAACACCTGGATTTCACAGCCTGCTGAACTGCTGGTATTTGTCCACTATTCACGTCAAGACTTTTCTGCTGTCTGACCCTATTTACATTTGTCTGAGGAAAAAAAAAACAACTTCTGATTGACCAGAAAAGGTTAACAGGATGTGTGCCACGGGTAGACAGGAAGTACCGCAGGGTTATTAACCTGCAGCCCGGTTTGATTTTTATGACCTCTAGCATAAATCATTTTAGTGTGCTTAGTGACTAAAATGCGTTTGCTTTCCACTCAAAACCTGACATTTGAATCTGTGTCACTTGTTCAATGATCAGTCTGGTGTTCGAGTGGCAAGTTAGAACCAAATAAAACGAGTACTGTAGACATCTGTGAAGTTTACAAAAGATGGCTGTTTGTTGACATTATTAAAACCTGATCGAACCAGAGACGCGTTGATCCTGAGGTTCCCCACATTCTAAAGTTCGGAAAACATTGCGATTAATTTTCTTGTATTTGAACGCGCACTTTGTTCGCTATTAATATTCCCGTTTTAATAATTGTATTTTCTAACATGTCTTCTTTTTTTTTCTTTAGTAATGCTTGTAATCAGATGCTATGAGTTGATCAAGCATCTCGAGTATCATACTATCATCAGTACTCTTCTAGAGGCAAACATGGCTCTCCCACTCACCCACAACACGAGGGGCGACTCCAAGAAGGCTGCCAACAGCTCGGAAAGAGTCCCATCCATGGTGCCTGGGCCTGGATCCCTGTTGATCAGTCAGTCGAAGCTGGCGGCAGGTCTCCACGCTGGACAGAACAAAGCCGCCGCGAGGCATTCACCTCCCCCGGATGAGCTTTCTCTCACACACTATTGTTTCGCGATGTCCCAGTTCCCTCGACGCATGGTTAAATATTCCAAAACGCGCCGAACTCGTTCAAAGCCGTTCAGCATAGTTCAAAGGGGTGCTGCAAGCATTTAGAGTGTTTGAAGTGGTCAAATACAGTTTTTTCCACGTTTTGGGCAAAACACTTGATGTAATCCAAACTTCGACAGGACAGTTGCTCGCGTTGTCAAGTATACAACACTCGGCCGTAAAGCAGCAAAAAAAATTTAGTGAAACGGAAGAAGGCAAGAAAGACATTCAATATGTAATAAACACGCGCACAACAATACTCCTAATGTGTCAACTTTGTTGTTTCCGTTTTTTCCCCCAAATTTAAGTTATTTCCACACCCCATCCACACGCTTCTCAAATTATGCACTCTAAACCGACTGGCGAGTGGGTGGCACCCACCGAAATGTGATTGACGACTATTTCGTCCAATCCCATACTAAAAATACACAGACTCCGCCTTTTAGGACGAATTAACCAATTATTATTCAGTAATTCAGTAGCGGTTCCCTTTTGGAATGACGTCGGCGCCAACAAAACCAAACAATTCGGGGGAGTGTTTCTTGGGAACGTTTGTATTTTAATTACTCGTTGTAAATAGTCGTATCTACTGCATGCGTACATTGTAAAACTATTGTATTTTTTTTCCACAAGTTGATGAAATGTTCCAATAACGTTTGTCACATTGTTTCAAACTAATTTAATGGAAATCGCAAAGAGCACCACAGTTAGGTGCACTCGGGGGAGGAGCCAAAACAACCTCTTTTTCCAACCCCCCAGGCCTCCCCATACCAACGGTAAACATTTCATGTCTGTGATTTTTCTGCTATTTTCACATGAACGCAGTATTCTTAGAGCCTTTGATACTCTGCCACACGTTTTTTTTTAAATATACGAACTGCATATTTACAGAATAAATGTACAACTGATCTGAATCTAAGTTTATGTAAAGAACACTCAATTCTTATCGCAAACTTTAATGAAAATAATTGATTTCACATGACAGCAAGCAAAAAAAAAAAACAGCAGAAAAGTAATTGTTTAATCAAATGAAATAAAGTGCACACATATAACAATCTTTCCTCCACACTCATAATACAAGCAGGAGCAAAACTGAGAAAAAAATCTAACCTTATAATTGTGAAGAATGAAGACACCGTTATGTCATTGTGCTTTTTAGATATGATTTGCCATTGATTGTAGAATGCAAAATGGCGTCTGTGACAATCGATCACTGTGATTGATTGTGGCTATCAAATCAGAGCTACTTCAGTGAGATTGAAGTAGACAACACAACATAAAAAGCACCTTCACAGCAGAGAAAATGGCATGATCTATAAAATAAAGATCAGCAAAATGTTGATTTCTACTTCCTATTGCGCCTGCTTGATTACTAGTGTGATGGGCATTGTACTGGATATGTCAGAATTTTATTTCATGAAACCCTGACTGTGGATCCGACGATAAAGAATGATGGCTTCATACACAGCCTTGCCTAATTGGCTACCCCTCACTGAGGTGTTGTGTGTAACCCTGGCAACCCCCCACTGAGATAATTCTGGCTAAACCACTGGGTACACTTGTTTGCGTTCCCAGCAGTGTTTAAAATCAGTGACAGTGTGAGTGGTGATCTTTTCCTTTCATATGTTCCCTGTGATTGACTAGTGACAAATTCAGTTCCTGCAACCCAAACAGGATAAACAGAGCATGGATGGTAAACAGAATAATGTTTAATCTCCATGGGGAGGCAATAAAATATTAACTATGTCATGTGGATTTGTATCTTAAAAATGCCCTACATGTTGGACATGGCAAAGGATCAATATAAACAATATAATTTGATATAACAACATCATCTTTCGCCTGAAAATCACCCACTTGAACATATTTCTAGTAATTCCTTGAATTTTTTTTAAATTTGTTCTCCGAGCACAACAGTGACTAAAGTTAACGTTACTTCATCAGAAACAACTCCAAGAAAAGTACTGTACTGTACTTGGTCCAACGTGAAAAGTGTTTGAGTACGTGGGCTTCCGTGGGAGCTGGTGACTTCTTTCGTACGTCTGACAAGGAGAGGATGGAACGTGTTCGCACAAGCCGTCATTCTTGCAGTTCGTTGGACAGCAGCGTTATCAAGTGGAGATTTGATGTTACTACAAGACAGTTATTTTGGGAGAGCGAGGAGGGACACATTTGGACACCCATCATCCATCCATTCTCTGTAATGCAGATAAAGTGTATTGCAAAAGTATCTCCCCCTTGCACTTTTTGCCACATTTTAGGCTTCAAACATCAAGATAAAAAAAAAAATACGATTTTGAAGAATCAACATCAAGTGATACACAGATGTGAGATGGAATGAAATTCATACGCTATTTCAACCTTTTATTTTAAAGAAATAAAATAAGTGTTCTTTATTAATTTCAGGATGTGCAATATTATTCAGTCCTTTTACTGTCAGTGCAGCAAACTCTCTTAGCGGGATACACCCCGAACTGGTTGCCAGTGTAGTGGGAATTTGACATTTAACAGTGTTATACTTAACTGTTAACTTGTATCATTGTATCACCTGATACTATCTGTAAATGCTGCTATGCAAAGTTGGTTGCTATGCTAACTTGTCATTTTACTGTAAGTCAGGCTTCAACCCCTCCCAAGAAGAAGAAAATGCTATAAGAGGGGCCGAAATGAATGCATCCGGAGGCTGAGAAGAAAGTTATGACAGAAAACAAAATAAAACACTTCGACTTGCATTGCTTCTCAGATTTACCCATATGTAAAGCATTAAAATGATTCAAAATATATAAGCCAGTCTTTTTTTAATCAACTATTTGTTTATTGTGAATAACAATAGAAAATGACAGCTTTTTCCTTAAGCATGTGACATCAAAATAAACTAAAAGTGGCATCAATTAATTTTACATTCAATACTCAAACCCACTTCTCCGCAATCCCATCTTATTCTGGACCTAAGGTAGGGAGGGAGGTGAAGTAGGAGAAACCTGTAATCCTATTGGTGGACTTCATACACCCATTTTCAATATAACAAATATATAAATGCTCTACACAGTGAGAACAGCCATATTGTGTCAGGTCATAATACTTCATTGTCCTCTTGAGACATTTTTATCCACTCCCATCCAGACACACAAAATGGAATATATTTGGCAACTGGTGCCCTTTCGGAATGCAACAATGTACCTTCATCCTTTCTTTATAGCCCTTCACTCCTCAAGGCTCATTGGTCATTTACATGATAATGTGATCAGACAGGACAGAGTCGAAGGTAAGTGAGAACATAAAACAGTCAGCCAAGAATGGGAATATCAAGTGCTGTGTTCATATTATTAATATCAAAAGGATGCTGTCAAAACTACATGCCCAACCGGTCAGTCATTCGAGTTCACAAGGCTGCGGTTTGGGAGCCATCAATCACCAACTCCAGTATGGTTAACACGTGTCACATAGCAGTATATGTACAGTCTTGAATTTGTATTCAATGTTTGTGTATGTTAACAGATCCCAACAGTGATTTTTCACATTTACTACTAAATAGGCCTCATCAATAGGCGTGCTCAGGACATCGGCCAAGCCAGTACTTCATTATAAAAACAAACAACAAATAGGTGGAACTAAAAAAAAAAAAAATTTTTGTGTACATGGATTCTTCATACCGCACCAAGTAAAAACAATTCACTCCAATAATTTATATATTCAATTATGATGGTTGAAATGACAAGAGGATGAGGTCATCGCAAGAAAAAAAAAATTGCCCTTAAAAAAAAATGCATAAAAATGTTAAAGGTCCATGTTTTGGTGCCATCAGGAATGATTACTGTGCCAGACAGCACATAAGTGTGACAAATAGAGGACAGTGCAATATAGTGCAGAATCTGTTCGGTGTTCAAATGATTTGCTTTGTGTGACAATCGTGTGAATGCATGCATGAACTTGCTTTCATTACTCTTGGCAACTGACTAAATCCACTGTTAGCAAATCTTTCATTCTGACACCTTCTATGCAGCGTCAAAGTAAAACGCAAAGAATACCATGATTTAAGGAGTCTTCTAATATGACAAAGCTTTACATTTACACTAAGTATTACAGCTTTGATTGGAATGTGACTGGATCAGTGGAGGTAGTATGTAGTGATTGCGAGTTCACTTGACACCAACAACTATTTCTCCAACAGTGACCTAAGTACCTTGTAAAGGATACAGCACAGCTGAATGAATAGTCCGGCACTGTGTACTTACGCTATAAAAAAAATTACATACCGTACGGCACTTAAAAAATCTGATGCTTATCAGATCACCACCACCTACTTGTTTCGGGTGCTTAAATGTGGATTCTTTCAATTTCAATGTGCTCTCATGTTAGTATTTTGCAGCGAAAGGAGGAATTTCTCATACCCAAATTGTCATTTGGCTTCTTCGCAAAGTAGTTAAATTGATCAAGCATATTTTTCAATCACTGAAACGTTTTTTTTTTCTTTTCGGAAATGCAAGTCATTCACTATGACTTGACATCTTGATAATTAAATATCACCATTTTTATAAAGAAACTATATTTGAAAATTCATGAATATTCAGCAAAGTGCTACTATAATATGCCCTCAAAAAATATCTCGGTCAGCTGTGGCATAAACCTTTCATTAGGTGGTGGAGTATCTAATTTGTTAAGCACCGTATGTCTGTCTGCACATGCGTGAGGGGGAGGGAGAAATTGAGAGAGCGAGAGAGAACGTCAGCGCAACCAGGAGCAGGGCACCCACTGGGGTTCTGTGTCCAGTTTGTTGATGAGTCTTAGCAGCTCGGCGTAGGCTTTGTCCTGGTCTGTGTTAACTATGATGGCGTCAAACAGGTGACCCCAGCTTTGCTCCATCTCCCGTGCTCTCTCAATGATGTCCCGTAGCTCCTCGGGCTGTCCCAATCATAAAAATTAGGATTAAGAAGGCTCAAAGCTACATGCCGCAAAAATTAAGTTGCCAAATCTTTCCACAAACAGGTGAACCGGCACCTTGGGGTTCTTGTGGTCTTTCGCCAACAGGGCTCTGAGTCTTTCTTGGGAAGGTGGAGCAATGAAGATGACGTACGGTTTTAAATCTGAACTCCTCAGCACCTTTAGGGCCTGCACACATAGACACATTTCAATTAGACTAAACCAATAACTCAAGAAACAAATTACATTTTCACTGATACATGTATATTAAAGTACAAAAGTTGGTAGTTTAAAGCCGTGCATTAACTTTGCTGCTTGTGTGTATACACACCAACCTGAGTATGTAGACAGAGTACACATATTTTCCCAGTGTTGATGACCTGTCGCACTGAGTCCGTGCTGGTCCCATAAAGATTCTTCTCAAACTCGCCGGACTCAATCAGCTTGCCTAAGAAAAGTATTGAGGGCGCACAAACACAAGTGTCCAGGGGTGGCAAATGAGATTTGGCACTGCACACTTAGGAAAAGTGAATTCTAACATGTTTTGACATGGCAAAAAATGAGTACACACCAATGAAATCTAGTAAAGCTAAATTGTAGAAGAACCATTTTTAAACCACAACAATTCCACCCATGTGAGTATAATCATCAACTTTTTGAAAATATATTTGAGTGCTTGAATATGATGACTTTGCATCTCTTCCCAGTCCATTCCGATTTGGTTTACAATTTGGAATATTTCCAAAGCTCCCCACCTTAATTTTACCAGACATTGTATGGAAATTCAGTGAACATTTCCCACCCCTGTGAAGTTTTTCAAGTGTCTGTAGTGGCTCACTATTTGGCCAATTGCAATCAGTGTGATTTAATCTATTGAGTTAATGTTAAAAGGTGCAGGAGTAAATGAAGGACCTGAGTTAGGAAAGTGAGACTTTTGGCCTATTTTAATGGGATTTCAACTACCGCATTTTCTGCACTGTAAAGCGCTTCGGATTATAAAGCACACCTTCAATGAATGGCCTATTTTAAAACTGTTTCCGTATATAGGGGAAACTGAATTATAAGGCGCATAAAACAGAAGCTACACTAGTGGCTGCAATTGCGCTATGCATAAACTAGATGGTGCTACGCTAAAGGGAATACAACACAGCTTTATTTATATAGAGCCTTCATAACCGCTGCAGCTGTAATAAAACTAAGAGAACTGGCCACAAACACGGACATGAAACATAAATACAAATGGCATTACAAAACATTAAATGAAAGACAAAAGTTATGAAGACAATTGATTCAACAAAAACGCACACAAACCAAAAGGGGGCTCAGTATCCTTAGAAGTCTTGCTTGTCTCCTCCTTCCTTCGTTTGGTCAGTAGTTAACTATGCTTTTGGTATTATCTTCGTTTCATAATGGCTGCACAGATGCTTACGACGTAGTCTGTTTGAGTGTGTGTTGGCGACTGCACATGTGAAGTAGTGTCGGGCAGAACCCTTTTAGATTACAACTGGTTCTTGCTAATAACCACTAGACGGCATAGGAACACTAACAGGAAAACAAGTCAATGGGGAATATAAAGAGATTGTAACACCATACATAAGGCGCAACGGATTATAGGGTGCGCTGTTGGCTTTTGAGAAAATTGAATGCTTTTAGGTGCAATTTATAGTGCGGAATACGCGGTAATTCTTTTCGATTTAAAATGGTAACACGAAAGCTTACCAGCAGCCAGCTCGGTCTCAAACATCTGACGAGAAACAAAATGATAATCTCGACCACCGAGCTCTACATCTCGCCGGCTCCGCGTTGTGTCTGCAACACACAATCTCAGGTGGGGATGCAGGACAAACGTTGCACGTGTGCTTGTTTGAGTGTTTAAGTCTCACGAGGTACAGCCCCAGCAAAGCGTTCAGGGTGGTTATTCAGAAGTCTCTGACGAAGCTCGCCCTGCCCACAGCTGGTTGGCCCAATCAATGCTATTGGCCGCTTCCGATTGGCTGGCTGGTGGTACAGGGCCATCTCCTCATAGGTCAGAATCTCCTCATCAATATCTAGGCCAGTTGGTAAAGGTGGGAGACAACAAAGAATGGTGATACAGTGTTTCATCTATGACGTGCTTATTGCATACAGTTTGTTACCATCATTTCTCTGAGTGTTGTAAAGCAGCTTCTTTCTCTTTCTCTTGTTCTTTTTGGCACACCATAACTTTCCTGGGAAAAAAAAAGACCATTTAAAAAAAACAGTGTGTTATCAGCTCCCCTGTGACACCCTTTATTTGGATTAGAAGCATTAGAAGAGCCAAAAATAATGACATTACATGTTTTCCATTTTAGTTCAACGGTCTGTGCTTTCCAAGTATGTTTCTTTTTCAAATAATGTCAACGATTTTATAACTGAAATGAATGAAACAGCTGAATTAGGTAACAAGAGACTTTGTACTTTCAGTGCCTCAACTACGCACACAATTGCCATTGTTGGCAGTGGGATGGGGGCCCTCGCACATGAGACATGGCTTTCTCTATGCATCATCAACAGACATTTTATCCTATGCACTCCACATGCTGACCATCAAGTCTTGTCAGTTTCATGAATGTGTGCGACATATTTGATCTTTCTAACCGGGCAGAAAAGCAACTGAAAGTGCACGGTGGCAGAAAGAGAGTACCACTCAAGCGCAATGTGTGAAGAAGAAGCTGCACAGCGCTTTTCCCAAAGAGCAAGGGTCACCAACCTTTTTGAAACTAACTGAGAGCTAGCTACGTCTTGGGGACTGCTTAATACAAAGCCCTATTCGTTGCTCAAATTACCTTTAATAATAGTATCATATGCATGTATGATTACTAATGATATGCATTCATGTGACGACACTGACAATGTCTATGATTTCACACAATAATTAGGGAAAACACAAGTATTAACGTGTAACTATTTCTATAATTCTGTGCCAGGGTTGAGGTGTTTATATTTTCAAATGATAGCTCCTGCAACAAAAAAAAAAACCCCAATGCCCAATCATTTGTAAGCTATTTTTAGAACAAGGCAGGCTACTTATGCGATCCTTGGGGGTGACCTGGTGCCCGCGGGCAACATGTTGGTGAGCCCTGCACAATTCAGTACCTCATCAGTCATGAACCTACCGCGCGTCACTGGTGTAAATCACTACAAAACATTTCCTTTTCACAATTCCGACATTTCCATGAAGACCGACCTGACTTCTCAGGCTCTTTGTCTTCTTCTATTGTCTGTTTCATGGCTTCTCTCTGCTGCTGAAAACTCTTCCCTATGACAAAAAAAACCAAAAACAATCATTTATGATACCATCAGCCAAAATGCTCAATTACTAAGAGATGTACTTGACCGCACCATAACTTCCATAGTTTAAAAAAAGATTAAAGGACCTGGTACCAATCCAGCAAGAGGCTGATTATCTTCATCTCCATCCCTGTATGCCTGCCACCAATTGGGGTCAGACTGGCTGATGATGTGGAGAATATCTCCTTTCTGGAAGGACAAGCCCAACTCTCTGCATGGCACATAGGGGTCATCTGATGGGTCATAGTCAAAATGTGCTTTCACATGAACCTAAAGGAACCAAGGAGGATGAGTTGTTGGGGGGGTTGGGGGGGATGATGCACATTGAGATTTTGTTCTTCGGGTGTTCATTTATTTGTGAAATTGTCTGATTTTACACACGAGCTGTTTTTGATTTGGTTAAGAAATGTTCCCTTTTTAAATATTTTGAATAATCAGCAATAGACCGTAAATGTCAGCACAGATTCAGCACTTACTACATTCTCTTTGACTGGGGGAGGTTTACTCTCAGTACTCGGAATGAGTACAAAGGTCAGGAGGCCGTGCATGTCCGCCTGAAACAAAGACATTTTGCAAATTACTTTTGGATAGTGGGCTTGTTGTTTTGCGCATTTGCTGTGAAGCTGCACATACTAAAATGACTCAGCTGAATGGAAAACAGAACAATTCCAAGTTAGGCTGGTTTTTAATATGCCTTTTTAATCGCCTTTTAAACGCTAAGACAAACTGAAATACATCTCAAGAAATGTATTTTGTTTATTTGTGTATACTTACTAGAATGTCAAAGACTTGGTTGACATCTTTGCCTTTTATTTCAATGCCATTTATTTCCAATATTTCATCTCCTTCTGCTAAAAGTCCACTGCGTTCAGCTGCTCCTCCTCGAACAATCCTACTGATGATCACACTTTCCATTTCATTCCGGACCGTCGCCCCCTGCGGAAAACACAGACAAGACCTGGTGTGAGATGACCGCTGCCAATTTTTTATTATTTTTTTGCATACAGTGTGTTCAGAGTATGAGGGTCGGAAAAGGTCAAGCCAAGAAGGCATCTGTATTGTAGTTTGAAATAAAATAAAGGTCAAATATGAATACAATAGACCCATTTGATCTATAAATAACATGAAACACACACACACACACACACACACGCACAACCACTCTTCTTCAAGCATCCACACAAATGGGTCAAATTCT
>CAAKHF010000628.1:3064-15989 GCA_901007745.1 Hippocampus kuda
GATTTTTTTTTTCCCCCCCCCCCCCCCCCCCCCGCAGGCATTGTTTGTCTTCTGCTGCTTGTCCACCGGTTGTTACTTCTGCTGCTGCCTGTGCTGCTGCTGCAACTGCTGCTGTGGAAAATGCAAACCTCGGCCACCCATGGACCAGGAGCCTGATTTCTATGTGTCCCCCGAGGATCTGGAGGCACAGATGACGGCCGACGAGAGAGGTGAGCAATGCCTACGATGCTTTGATGAGGAGAGGACCTTCGCTCTGCATCGAAACACCACTGTGTCTCTCTGCATGCATTGTCTCCTGCAGATGGAAGCAACGAGCCCATCGTGATGCAGCCGTCCTCTGCCACAGAAACCACGCAGCTCACCGCTGAGACCCACCAAAGCTACCGGACTGACGCATATTAGAAAGACACACACACGCACACACACACACACACACACACACACTTCTACCTCCCCGGTTTTTCCCTTCAGTTGTTCCATTTTGAATTGGAAATCAAAAAAGGAACTTTTTATTATTATTATTATTATTTTTAATCAAAGAGCCACATGAAAACTTGGCACCGGACTGACTTAGATTTTAATACTGTCTACAATCGGTTGGGTTGATGCAGCCCAAAGGTTTGGTAATGAGCATCAATGAAGATACATTCGCAGACCATGACTGTGATCCATTACAGCAGAGGTGGCCAACCCACGGCTCGCGAGCCGCATGCGGCTCTTTGGCTGATTCCATGCAGCTCCCGGGCTTTCACACGACAAGCGTCAAACGCCTCAGCGATGGTGCTGCCATTCAAACAACAATGCTTAATACACAGAACGTACTATGTCGGCCTATCATCAAGCCCGTTACTTGATTGACACAGAGGGCAACCAATCAGAGGACTGAATCACCGCTCATGCGTAGACAACAGCGCTAAGTGCTAAGTCCTAAGCTAGTCACCGATATAATAATTCTTCATATAATACTTCACTCACTTAACTATCGTTGTTCAGTTATGGTGCAGTGGCTAAGTGAAAGGATCCTTAGAATAGTGTTAAAAAGCATGACATTTGGTCCCTAAGTGTGTTTGTGAGTGCGAATAGCTGTTTGTCTATGTGGGCCTTGCGATTGGCTGGCAACCAATTCAGCGTGTACCCCACCTACTGCCCAAAGACAGCTGGGATAGGCTGCAGCACGCCCCGCGACCCTTGTGAGGATAAGCGGACTAGAAAATGGATGGATGGACTACCTTCGTATAAATACAATCAGTTAATACACATAAAATACATCTTGGCAAGCATGTGTGATACGCAGGCATAGTCTACTTTTTGCAGCCAAGTTCCTAGATAATGCAAACGTTTGATTCTGGCTTAATGTGAACAGTGTCACCTTTCAAGAAAAGGCAAATTTGCTTTTAGTTTTATTCTCACATCGAAAAGAAAATTGTGTAATGGTTGTTACGTGGATACTAACAATGACTTGCTGGCTGGGTAGAACTGAACTGTGGTGGACCTGGTTGTCGTCGTTTTTGTTGGTGGCTGTAGAAGTTCCACATCATTCACACAAATCCAGCCGGCGTCATCTTTGGCTGGGAAGCCATTAGAGCGTCCCACGTCTCGCAGAAACTTTACCTGCACTTCTTCAGCATCAGAATCTCAAACAAAATTCAAACCGCAGATGTCAGGTTACATTAAAGTGTACAGTATTAGAATACATTCTATGCCGATGGAAATTTGGTGGTAGAGCGTGAGGGTAAAGCACATCTGGAGCTACCTTAATTTTTCAGGATCCTAACATGCTTACGTATATTTACTGATGTGTGTTACCAAATTTCGGGGTCATGTAAGCTGACCAATTACATTTTTAAATCTAATTCAGTCCAGTTGCCTGATTTTCTTTTTCTTTTTTTATCTGAGCCTAAAATTGTAATGACAAAAAAAGGTTTGGTTTTGTGGTGGATTAAAACACAAAACATTGTCATTTTTGGAAAATGACTTTGCAAAAAAACAAATTAAAATGACTAAAAGCAAAATTCATAATCAGCATGCCAAGCATGTTGCTAAATGCTGTCAAGAATCCACAGTGTCATCACTAATCACTTACTTTACATTTTTAAACATCCCTTTGTGTGTCGGTTTGTTTTTCCTGTCGAGAGCTTTGTGAGAAATTGTCTGCTGCTTGTTTCAAAGGAGGCCGAGGGCAAAGATTAATAGAGTGAAGGTGTCGATTTGAGGCAATAGAGTCAACACGATTGTTGATGCAAACTACTGAAACCTTGTCATTTCTCTGCACTTTTACACACACACACACACACACACACACACACACACACAGGTCTCTCTTTCAGTCAGCATCATGCTGTGTGGTCACTAGACTTCCTGCAAGGGAAGACGTAATGTTGTGGAAATAACAATTGACAATCATCTGGGTCCTCCACTCTCCATCATCTCCTGCCTTCATGATTCCTTCAGGGTTCCTTCAAACTGAGAAGAATGAAAGACAAATCAAAATGCTTAGACCTTATGTTCTGTTTTAAATGTGATGATAGTGAGCAGATGATAATATTGTTCTATTTATTTCAAGTTTCTTAACTTTTTAACATGTTTGTGTCGACTGTGTGGTCATAGAAATTTGCATAAGTTGGGTTTCATGTCAGACCCACATGTTAGTGCGTAACATGGAACTCTTATAATTCATCAGAAGAATAAAACATTTGACTTCTATTTTGCCGTGTCGTCTGGAGCTGCTGTTTTTCCCCTAACAATAGAAGGTATCATGAATGTCTGCTGTGAGGAACTTCACTCAGCTATACTTCGTAAAAGCCTCCATCAGCAGTGACTTGATTGACGATAAGTCCTTCCCTGGTGCCTGGTCTTCGAGATTCTCCTACCACAATATCTTCATCTACATAAATCATAGTGTAGCGTTTTCAAACCATGGTTACAGTTACACCAAGCTCCCCATTTTAAATGAGATCAATCTCATGACACATGTCCAAACAAATGTCACAAAGAAAGGTTGAATTCTGAAATAATGAGCTCATTTCAACTTAGTCTGTGTGAAATCTGGGCCTGTTTAATGGAACAAAAAGATGCGATACTCTCACCAATTCATGAGATTCTGTTGTGTGAAAGAAAACGCGTGTATACTCAAGGTTTACTGTGCCCTTTGCCATCTAATTGAAGAGCATGTAATTGTTCTGCCTGTCACTATAAGATAAGATATCCTTTATTTGTCCCACACTGGGGAAATTTACAGTCTACAGCAGCAAGATTGTGGGTAGAAAGAAGAAAAACAAAGTGTTTGCATTCACAAAATAAATGTTACAGTTTCAATTTACACCGTTCAATTAAGTGCAATCCAAATATAGATAAGGTGGCTGTGCTATTTACAATTGTTTTCCACATCATTTTATTTTTTATTCAGCAGCCTGACAGCAGTCGGTAGGAATGAGCGGCGGTATCTCTCCTTGCAGCGCGGGTGTAACAGTCTCTGGCTGAAGGAGCTACATAGTGCTGTCAGGGCGGGCTGGAGGGGGTGGGTGGGACTGTCCATCATAGCGTTTAGCTTAGCTAGCATCCTCCTGTTGCCCACCTCCTCCAGAGTGTCTAGGGAGCAGCCCAGGACAGAACTGGCCCTCACACACAATGTCACTCGCCGAGATAGACAAAGATAAGTGTATTTGTAATTTATATCCATCCATTCTTTACCTCTTATCCGGGGTCAAGTCACGAAGCAGCTGCTTTACCAGGGAAGCCCAGACATTCCTCTCCCCAACTACTTCTTCCAACTCTTCCAGGGGAATACCAAGGTGTTCCCAGGCCAGCCCAGAGACCTGGTCTCTTCAGCATGTCCTGGGTTGTCCCCGGGCCCCTGCCAGTGGGACATGCCCAGAACACCTCTCCAAGGAGGCCTCCTAACCAGATGTCCACTTCATCAAGCTCCTCAACATGGACGATCAGTGGCTTGACTCTTGAGTCACTCCCGGGTGACTGAGCTTTTCACCCTAACTCTAAGGGAGATCCTGGACACCCAGCAGGGGGAAACTCATTTCCACCGTTTCTATCCGGGATCTCATACCGCATTGGCCCGAATACAAGACTGTGTTTTTTGCATTGAAATAAGGCTGAAAAAGTGGGGGTCGTCTTTTATATTCGGGGTCTAGACATTATACCCATTCATGACGCTAGATGGTGTCAGAGATCATGCCGACATCAGGTCTGAATGACAGTCCCGTGGTTGGATACATGGGGTGCACGAGTATGTCCTAGACCTGGTCTGGTGGAGGGATAACTAAAATCCATTTTTTAATTATATTTTTGAAATCAGGCGAGAAGGTCAAAATGTCATGTTTAGAGGCGCAAAAAAACAACGGTGCTGCAGTTAGTTTCGGCGCGAAGGCCGCTCCGACGATGATTCTGGGGCGGAGGGCTGGGAGCCGAGCGAATGTTAAAGTGTTAGGCTTCGTGAGAGATAAGCACAGGAACCACACACAGACACAAAAAACGAAGAAGAGTTTTATTGCGAGGAAGTGGGACAGGTCGAGGTGGTAACAACTGAAAGGTAGTCAAAATGATCACATTGAGGAATACAGGAATGCTGCAGCATAACGGCATGGCAGCATCTAGTACGGCAGGAAGGATCGCTGACGAACTTGGCAACGGGTGGCTGTTCACGCCGTCTTTTATGGCGCAAGTGGCAGATGAGATGAAGACTTGCACGTGTGTAGGGGAGCAGGTGCACCGATTCGAGAGGCGCCCAGCCCACACTGAAAAAGACACAAAAGGGAGGGGGCGGCACCGTGGACACACAATGGTTTCGAACACAAAGGGCAGAAAACTTTGGCTTCCACCTGTGCGACCTTCCACGTACGAATACTGAATACGGATTGAGACACGTTATCCATGGCATCATTATCTCCACGAATTTAAATCAACATCTCTCTGCTCCCAAATAAAATAATCCCTATTCAGTCAACTGCAAACGAAGAAGTCAAGTATGTGATTTTTTTATGACCCTCTAAAAACATGTGTGAACATGAGCCGCAATCGAAACGAAAACCAAATACATGTGAAAGCAAAATAAATAAAAAATCGAAATACAGTAGATTAATTTAGAATGCAAATAAATGCTGTGTCTCCATCACACTTCGATTTTTTTTTTCGACAAAACTATTAATTGAATGGGTGGGGAAAATGACATACACAAATGAAATGTACACCACAGGTTCATTTTTATGGATTTTAGAAGCTTTCCCTGCAAATCATGGACAATGAAGAACATAATTTTACAACTTCTTTTTATTTTAAATGAACTTTAAGGACCCGTACGAACCATGTACCCGGAGAAAACACAGTGAGGCCGGAGCTGGAATTGAACTGGGCACCTCCGCACTGTGAAATCGACGTGCTAACCACTCGACTACCGGGCCGCCCTATTATTATTATCGTTACATAGACACGGCTCAAAATCCACCTCGTGAAACCAGTTTCTTAATCTTGCAACTTTTGACTGTTTTTTCAGTTATTTGGACAGAGAAACTTTATTATGTATTGACATAATTAGCTCTTCATCTCTTTTTCAACCTGGTGGATGCCCCCTCTTTGGCCGAACATGACCCGATTTGTCAGACGCCTGATCCATTGCGCCACTAACTCCACGAATTCAAACCAACATCTCTGTTCTCCCGTGTGGGGGAATATTCCGCTCCCAAATAAAGTTATTGTTACCTTTTTCAGTGTGGGATGGACGCCTCTCTCATCAGTGCATCTGCCTACCCTACACACCTGCGAGTCTTTATCTCATCTGCCAGTTGCAGCATACAAACCAGCGTGAACAGCCACCCGTTGCCACTTGGTCAGCGATCCTTCCTGCCGTACTCACTTCTGCCACGCAGGATCACTCTTTCTGTACTTTGACATATTTATTGGAGCACTTTGCAGCAGAAGTAGATGTAACAGAAGCAGGTAATAACCTAAAGCACACATAAATGCAGTAAAAAATGAATATATCCATCTTTCTGCATCACGATGTAAATATGTATATAATTGACATTAATACATTTAATAAATCGTGAAATCATGGTTGATTGAAGTAAGTATTATTATCGTCATCATTATTCATTATTTTAAACGTAAGAAACCATACATCACAAACATATCAAGTCGACTCGAACAAAAGAACTACAAGTCCCAAAGGTCCAACCCGGAAGTGGAGCGCCGGCATGATTATGCCCAGCTGCAACGCAATTTACTTCGTTTAAACATCAAATTGCAGCCGGACAAACATGACAACGATGCAAAATGATCTAAATAAAGACACCACTGTTCTAGCAACACTTTAGCCCACGCTGTTTAAATTGCCGATTGCGAACGGGAACTGACTGATTGCATAGCGATGCGGCAAACATAAAACACAACGGACACAATGCAAAGCAGACAAACAAAGCAACCGATCATGATCGAATCTAAAAGCCAACTTTACATATCTGGTATAGAAAAGCACACACGTAGCTTACCATTGGGCCATGCCGACGACGAAGCGAGTGTATTCACTAACGAAACATAATGCGATGCTGCTTTTTATACGTCGCGCGAACGGTCACCTGTCAGTGGCAGCCCTGCCCCTCTTAAAGCGCCAGGTGAATCCTACACATAGGGTCGAAAGTGGCACAGGTTACAAGCGAAGTGGATGAAAAGCTCACGCCCACTTGCGCGAAATGTCATACAATGCCGCTACAAAACACGGCCCGGCCGGGGCTGCTCCGCGCGGACCGCAATGCACCTCTGATCAGGGGGGTCTTGCGGGAAGTCGGGAGAGGCGCGGGTGTTAAGCAACGGGTTAATAAACCTCGTCGAATACGCGCACGACGCGCCGGTACAGAAGCGACGCTGCCAGTTTGTCCCCGCCGGAGCTCCTCCAAGCCAGGCAGGCCGAAAGTGGCGCGGGTTGACAACAAAGGGTTCAAAACGTCAACGCACAACCAAGCGGCTTTATGCAGCCTTGTACAGTTGTGTTTTCAAATTGTTCGCCCTAAACAGTTTTGTCACTCCCACAAGACAAACAAGCTACTGTATTTTTGTTTCAGATGGCAGTGAAACTGATGAAGGCCTTCCCAGACAATCTGTGCATCAATTTTAGAACATCATGTGGCGATGGTCAAATAAGAGAACAAGACAATCTTCAGAAATACTGACCACAGCAGGTTTATTTGATAATGATCACCCATGCAAAAAATGTTTAATTGTGGCATCCAGAAATGATGACAAAAAATATTTTATTTCAAAATACTTCATGAAAATGAAGTGTTGATACCAGGGATGAATTCTGAAAGCTATTACAAATTCCGTTTTTTTATGCATTGTACCACAACGACAAATCTCTTGTTATTCACTGCTCTGATGAAAGAAAATGTCAAGATAAAATTTCAATATCATATTTACACACTGTGAATTTTAAGTTTAATGTTAACTGATATTCCGTTATGTTGTAGTATTTGATCTTGCCATACACTGTGGCATGTGCTCAATGGCAAAACCACCTGGAACAGGTCCTCTGACAAAACAAGTGATTTTTACAATGGAAGAACACACAATTTATCCTGCATCAATATTGTGTTCGTGATGGTTCACATGCACCATTGAAATTGGGTTGGTTCAAGTGAGAAAAAATTTAGAATTTTAAAAGCAACTTAGAGTTATCCTGATTGAAAGTTCCCAAGATATAATCTTGCAGTGTTAGAGTTTTCCAAAGCCCGGAATCAAAGCCTGCACCTCTGCACTGTGAGGCCGACGTGCTAACCACTGGACACCGGGCCGTGTGTTTCATTAAAATGACTATAAAGGGTTTCCCTCTCGGTCAGTCTGGGCTGATATTAAACTTTTGATAAAGTAAGCGCTAGTATGTGTGTGCGCGTGTATAAGGGTGGCGTGACTCAAATGGAGAGTTCACAAGTGTGTTTGTTTGTGTCCACTGAGAGTGTGCAACTGGAGAGTGCCCCTCGGTCTTAATCTGTCGTTGCCTCATATGGTTTGTGCTCGTGTGTCTGTCAGATTTAGCACTCTGTCACAGGAGGTGCAGATCATAATGTCGCTCAGGAAGAGAAGGACCGCCAATGACTTTTTTCACTCCTGGTTGTAAACCTCTTAACAGACAAACAAACACGCACTGCCGGAATAGAACCATCCAGTTCCAGACGGATCAGCTTGTGAAACACAAAAGAAGAAAAGGTACGTCAACACGTGCTCTTGTCTACATCCGGAAAAAAATTAATGTAAAATAATCGACAATAACTCGAGAAATACTGGCCTTGTTTCTGTTTATTTTATCGTTCATCCATTTTCTATTGTGCTTGTCCACATCAGGGTTGCCAGTCAATCACTGTCTTTTTATGATAACATACTGGCAGAAGGATGATGAGGATAGACAGTGTTTGCAGGGAAGAGAGCTAGAGGGAGACCGACAAACCTGGATAAAATTGTGGGTAGGAACACCTCCTTTTAATGAAAGTTAACCAATGAAAATCAGACATTGCTTTTTCATTGCGGCTCACCAGAATAATTTTAAAATACAAATTTACGAAGCATGCCAAAACAAAATAATGATGGTATCTCACACTGCAAGTAACAGTGGTGTCCTGCTTGGTCGCCTCTCATGATGTCCACTTTTGGCTAGAATGATGACGGATGGTGCGATCTATCACTGATGTAACCTTTAATTTCTTTGGAGTTTGTTTTGGGCTCTTATGTTACCATTCATATGATCCGTCTTTTCAATTTGCCATCTATTTTCCTCCTGCAGCTACTACAGTAAGGCGGTAGACAGAAGATTTCTAGAAGGGTGGCCGTGGGTGCGTTTCTTCATTCCTTATGACAAAGAATGACTTCTCGGGCATGTTGGCTTGCTATGGTGTGAAAGTAATGATTTTGATTGATGTTGAATGTAAGAAGTGAATGCTCTTTCACTTTTTTATTTAAACAGATTATTTCAGAGTATTCATTCAGATTAATTGTACATGTATTCTTTAAATACAGAGTTAATATTTTTTTGTAAACAGAATAAGAAAAGGTCAAGAGGCTACCGCTGCTCACCCGCAATTATTTATTGTTCTTGTTTTGGTTGTAAAGTGTCCTTGAGTGTCTTGAAAGGCGCTTATAAATGAAATGTATTATTATTATTATGATCAAGAATGCTGCATCTGTGTGAAAATGGTAGAAAAATCTCATATATCAAAAATTTCCCCTTACGTGTGGTGTGGTGGCCACAGTCGCTCTGTACCTGGGCCACCATCATGTGGATCTTAAATTTCTGAATAATATGTGCAACTCTCATTACATTAACCTACTTAAAGATGGGCTTATAGCCTTTATCTATAAGGCAGTGGTTCTCAATTATTTTCTGTCATGCCCCCCCAAGGAAGAGGAAAACATCTCGCCCCCCATCCCCTGCACAACTATAAATAGTATCATTTGTCTATAAAATTGTTATAAGTACACCTTTGCATAACACTGTATCCTTATTAACGTATAAGAGAATTAAAAAAAGAAAGAAATATGGACCAACTTACAACAAAGAATAGCTTTAGTAACTGGAACAGAAAAGATTTAAAGTGCATCTGAAATTCAAAAATAACATTAAATCCTTAATTTAACATTAAATATTTTTTGACTGACCATGTCAAACCATACGATACTGAAAAATAAAATTACATAAAATCAATAACTAATAATGCATTCAAACTAATCACCAACATTATCTCAGGAGCACAATATTTAAAAAAAAACTTTAACCAGCAAAACAAAAAATATATAAAAAAATGTATGGAATTTTTTTTTAAATCAAAGATGATGTCTGGATTAATGACTACAATGAGCACGTTTTGCAATGCACAGCTTTTCGAAGCGAGGTTGGAAGCAGGACACAGCAACTCTCGGCTCCTGCTCAATGTGTAGCCGGGACCTGTACAGAATTATTAGTTTACTGAAGTAGCAGTCACAAAGCGGATGATTGTTGGCAATATTCGGCACGTTTTCGCTGAAAAATGGGTGTAATGTCTTTAAGTGACGCCTTAATTTATTTGGCTTCATGCTGTCCGCTACCAAAATCTTGAGACACAGTAAGCACATCGATATCTCCTTGTCTGCCACCGCAGTCACATTGAAGCCTAGCGCTACATACGCCTCGTCATATTTCCTCCCTGAGAATGCTCTGCGCAAATTCTGCCAATGAGAGCGCCGCTGCCCCCTAACATAGTGGAGTTGCAACTGCACGTCATTTTAGGACAGTAAAAAAATTCAAAAGCATGTTCCCCGAGACCAAATGTGCCCCCCTTGACGGAACCTCGCGCGCCCCCAGGGGGGCGTGCCCCACTATTTGAGAAACACTGCTGTAAGATGATTTTCTATAATACATTTTCTATTTAATCTCCTGAGACAACACTGTCCTTCACTTCTCGGGTACATGCTAAGTGTGCTCCACACCATGTCACCCTACAACTCGGTGACCTTTTGTTACCCTTCAAATTGGCTGACTTACTGCTTCAAAGTTTGACCTAGATTGAACATGCCATGTCATTTTTGTCCAAGCCTGTTCATGCGGGGCTTTTTTCTGTTGAACCACAAATCAAAAGCAATGTCTGATTTTCATTACTTAATTTTTCATATTCTACTCATCTCATCTCATCTCATTCTCTTCCGCTTATCCGAGGTTGGGTTGTGGGGGCTGATCTACTGCCAGCAATGCAGACCAAACTCTGACACAGGTCGTACAGGGATCAATCAGCCTTACATAGTGTGTCCAATACCCCTTACTAGCGGAGCACCCTACTCAAGATACGCTGGGGTGCATGGCCTTCTCCAATTCCACAAAACAAATAATGACTGGTTCGGCGAACTGCCATGTACGTTGGAGGACCGTGTCGAAGGTGTAGAGCTGGTCCACTGTTCCACGGTTAGGATGAAAACCACACTGTTCCTCCTGAATCTGCGACCCCCCTCTCCAGCAGCGCTCAATAGAACTTACCAGGGAGGCTGAGGAATGCAATGCCTCCGTCGTTGGAACACGCCTTTTGGTCCCCCTTCTTAAAAAGAGGGACCACCACTCCGGTATGCCACTGTACCCGATGTTCACGCAATGTTGTAGAGGCATGTCAACCAGGGCAGCCCCACAACACCCAGAGCCTTGAGGAACTCCAGGCGGATCTCATACCCCACTAAGATTTTTAACCACCTCGGTGACTTCAACCCCATAGATAAGAGAGTCCCCACGCTCCACTTCCTCAAAGGAAAGCGTGTAATTGAGGAGGTCTTCAAAGTATTCTCCCCACCAACTCACAACATCTCGAGTTGAAGTCAGCAGTTCCCCATCTCCACTATAATCACTTTTTAATATTGCCCTGCTTCCCCCTCTTGAGGCATCGGCTGGTGGATCAGACATTCCTCAAAGCCGCCCGAAATTCATTTTCCATGGCCTCGCTAAAATCCTTCCACACTCAAGTTTTTGCCTCTGCGACTGCCGAGGTTGCATTCCGTTTGGCCAGCTGGTACCCGTCACCAGCCTCCAGAGTACCACAGGCCAAATGGGCCCTTAGAGCTCCTTCTTCAGCTTGATGAAATCCTTGACAGGCTTCGACCACTTTACGGCCACAGCGCCAATCAGCCGCCTCAACAATGGACGTGCAGAACACGGTCCACTCTACCTCAATGTCCCTTGCCTCTCCCAGGATGTTGGTGAAGTTCTGGCAGAGGTTGTCACGTTTCGGTTTGTGACCAACAGGTGGCACTGTGGGGCTTTTCCCCCTGCAGCTGCACACCTGTTGGTAATTTGGTAATTAGGGCTATAAAAGGACTGCCAGCCCGACCACTCACTATCAGGTCATTGTTTGCTCTAGCTACTGTCATGTTCGTTTGTTTGCTGTACTCAGGTTTGTTTTAGTCATGTTTTGGTTGCTGTTATGTTTTATCTTAAGTCATGGTTTTTGTTTGTTACTTTGGACTAGTGATGGGAAACTGAGGCCTCATGAAGCAATGAGGCCTTCCATCCAACTGTGTCGGTTCTGGGCCAACGCATCATGAGGCTCCATTTGCTCTATTGCGCCATCATGTGGAAAATAAATGTCATGACACAGAGATTAAAATACCATAGATTTGATGGAGTCAAAAGGGCAGGGAGTTGTAATGTGAATGAATGTGCGTGTTACTTGAAAGAATGGTTGCTTTATTTTCGACATTGACATAAACAAGGAACAAGATACACCTTTCACTCATTTTTATTTAGGAAAACAAGCATTTCCAAAGTGTTTGGCTTTAAACGGTTTCTTTTTTTCGATAGGATTTCTCCTGCTTTTGAAAATAGTCTTTCACAAGGGACGGACGGATGAGGCTGGGGTACAGAGAAAGGTTATAGCTAATTTGTAGAGGTTTGGGTAGACATGTTTGTGCAGCTCCCAGTAGTCCAGGGGGTTTGACATCCTGCTGATGTTGGGTTCGCCCAGGTAAGTGTGGACCTCCACAGTCGCATCTGCGGTCTCATTCTGGGTCCTCCTCTGCATGACTGTGTGGTCCAGTCGCCGCCACAGTTTGTCACCTAAGACACAACAAACAGACTAATAGCCAACAGGCAGTTCCGGCTGCCCATCGTAGAGATGGGAGCAAAAGAATCCCACAATAATGCACTGCCGCTCATTTCCTATTGCTTAATTAACACCATTAGAATGTATCGAATATTACCTTGCGCAACAGGCTGGGAAGCTTCTGATGTGTCCGGTTGTGTTGAAGATGATGGTTTGGAGGAGGAGGAGGAAGAAGATGCCCTGTGCCGGATCACTGTCGCACATTCAGCTGTGAGCCTCCTCTCAGCCTCTTATGCTTTGTTTGGGCTAAAGAAGCCTATCTTTTTGAACCTGCAAATGACAATGAGACTCATTGCAGTTGTGAACTGTTCAACAAG
>CAAKHF010000633.1:1798-13391 GCA_901007745.1 Hippocampus kuda
CATCCCCCCCCCCCCCCCTCCCGTGCGTGCGTGTGATCATGATGAGGATGATGATGATGATGATGATGAGACTTCAAGGTGCCACAAATGTGCGGTCCTTGCTCAAGAGGCTGCAGCTGGACTCGCCTGCCGTTGCTCGCGTGCGGCCCCCTGAAGGCACATTAGTGGTTTGGATTTCATTCATCCACCATAATAAAATGAAATGGAGGTCATTTTACTCCGGCGAGTCGTAAAAAGTTGGCTCGTGCGATATAGCGTCCAGTCCAGGGTGTCGTCCGCATCTCTCTCAAAGTCAGCCGGCGACCCCCCCCCCCACTCCCCCAAAGGGGAAAACCAGTGGCTGGACTTGAATCGCAAAAAGGGGGTTCAACTCATGGCAAGCTGAAGTGTGAAGCGCCACTTAGCCTGATTGGACTTGAGTAAATTGGAAACGGGTCATTTCTCATCTGTCTTTCGATTGATGCGAGCTGCTTTCAATCTCCTCACACACCGTTTGAGAAACAGCCAATTGAAAAAAAATTGTTTTAACATTACAGCAAAAGTAACAACATTCAAACGGCGCTAGTTTTTATTAGTTTCACTTTTTTAAAATTTTGTGTATATTCCTTCTGTGTAAGATTTTAAAAAAAAAATCACGGAAAAAAAAAAATCTGGAAAAATATGACTTTAAAAACATGATCTGAATTTTACCCTGCCAAAATCAGTATGGCCTGAAAAAAAAAATCTTTTTCTATTGCGCAAATCTCAATTTGACACTTTCCGGCTTTCAGGAGCTCCGACCTCGTCCGCTCCCGTGTACTCTCGCTCCATGTCGGTGACGGACGAGCGGACCCTGAAGAAGATGGGAGCACCCGAGTCCTCGGGTGGCTCCCCCGTTTCACAGGGTCCCGTCCGGCTCAACTCCACCTCCGAATGAGGACATCAAACGCAGTCGACATTTGGAGTGACTTGTGTTGATTCTTTCATGTGCATAGAGGACCACGCAGCTATTTTTTTTTTTTCGAACGAGGAATATTTCTGCTGACACATTCATGGAACAACAATGGCACTTCCTCGAGCCCAGACCGCCAGTGAATAGGGTCGCGAAATTTGGGGAATTTTAGGAATTTTCAAAGTTGGACACCTCCCTTGGGACTTCAATCCTTTGCAAAATTGAAGCTTGGCTTTAATTGCAAACTTAAGGTCGTATCCCACCGAGCGGCGAAGCTTTACAAGTGTTTGCCTACGTCGTGAATGTTGATTTTTCGTCAGGGTTCGTTCAAGGTCGCAAAGAAGGTCCACCAGACGTTCGCCAACACAAGGCTGACGAAAAATCACTCTGAGCTCGGCTCGCCAACATTCGCAAAGCTTCGCCGCTCCGTGGCAAAGAGCTAAAAAAAAAACGGAATCAGAAAAAATATTGTGGCATCATCCTGACTCAACTATTTTAGATGTGTTCGATTTGGTTGGTTCTTTCTTTTCATGATTTCCCATGAAATGAGCCCACATTAATTCCCAGGCGGCGTTTGCAGCATGAAAAATGCTAGCAAGAGTTGAGCACAGCCTCACATCACAACACCGCCGCCGCCGCTGTCTCGACTTTCTGACCAAAGCCGCAACCCTTCACGAGCATGTACAAGCCCCATTCTCAAACTAAAGTAAGAATAATTTACAGAGAACTCACATCCAGATTCATAAAAATTGCAGCGCTAAGCTAGCAATTCACACCCAAAACGAGCTGACGTTAGCCACAGCCTTCGAAAGATTTATGAGTGGAATGCAATGAATCAGAAACGTTCCAAAAATGGACATGAAATTTTCCAACCCTTTGCAACGCAACTACGAAGACTTAATCCTTTTTTTGTTGTTGTTTTGTTTTTTTTTTTCTGACGTCCATAACCGACTTCATGCAAAGAGTATTCCCAGAGAAATGAAGTCAGACCCACATTGCAAGGTTCCTTCCTGAGCCTATCTCAAGTTCGGGACCTTCACCAAACAACATCTTTCAACCAAACATTTTCCACATTCACATTTGGAAGCATTCGCACAAAAATCTTTAGGACGGCTCATCCAGAAACGGGCAATGGACATGCCTACCCAAATGTCACCGTGCTCAAGTGGAAGTTGCCTCAAGAGGATTTCGAAAGGAGCCCTTGGACTGTCAGTCTGGAAAAGGCCTGAAATGCTGATTTGATGTGTTTTCTCCGTTTCCCTTGCCTGGTGCTCATACTGTAGCTGTAAAAAAAAAAAAAAAAAAAGAAAATCCTGCGAGCCAAGCTCCAGGTGTTTAGCGGAGTGGATCTCGAGAGCGGTACGCGGTCAACGCTACGGATCTGCCTCCCTCTGCGCCTCGGCCAAAAGGTCACAGCGGGCGTATTGACACGCGGCACCGAGGCGTCCTATCGGCGCTCGATCTCTTCGCCGGGAGCTGCAAAACGGGTCGGGCCCAGGCTAAACGTCAATTATGAGTCAATGACGTTGCCTTTGGCAAGATTCTTCGCTTCACTTGGAACCAAAGAAGACTCTGCCAGAAAGCTTTCCGTGAGGAAACAATTTGCATAACGTTAGATGTAGCGTACGGTTTTCTCGGAATCAAACGGGAAATGTATCAGGAAACGATATGGTGTACTGTATTTTTCTTCTTTTTTTTTTCAATAAATATAAAATTATTTCCAGTGATTGGCCGCTTCTGTGAAATCTGCACAGACAGGTGGAGGGAATGGACTCAACGGCGCACATTCTCAAGCACGTTTGATCGGTATTGACCCACGCGGATGGCGTGGCGGCTCGGGCCGTCACGGCCAGCGCCGCTTTGATTTCACGCCGCCGGTCCCGCGCGGAACGAGCCGGCAGCAGCTGGAGAAATGAGGCCGCCCCGCGTTTCATTGTGCACGGCGAGGGGAGAGAATGAAAATGTTACAGTTGCATCGTACACGCTTGCGAATTCTGCGCTGTGTGTTATACTGTACGGCGGTCCGGCACCACTGAGAGGCTGGGGGGGGTTTGAGCCAACGGGAGTGGAGCCCTTAGGGAGGCGGTCAAATCATCCCTCTGTTGGGGCTTTCCAAATCCTCCCATGATTATAATGCACCATCTCCTTTTAAGATGATCAAAGTACGTTGCGGTCTTATTTGTGGATGTGTGTGTTTTGCTGGAGCAACCAAATTATTTTCGACCCACTCAACCGGATGACTAAGGCATTGTTCCCCACTTTTTATTCATACTTTACATTGGACAAATTTGAATGGCACCAAGTATCGGGGCCGAGATATGACCTCATTCGCTCCGTGACCAAAAATAAAAAGCGCAACCACATGGATACTTCCACGTGTGGGAGTGGGGGTCAGGGCCGTGGAGAATCAAATTGATCTGATAACAAAATTATCAAACATCAGCTAAAATACATCACGCTCACCAGAGATGCTCATTGATGAGCGTCTTATTGTGGTCCGACTGCTAGAGATGCGTTCTGCTACTCGAGAGGGGGGGGCATAATTTTAAGAAGGTTGGCTTTGGCCATCAATTAGAGGACAAAAAACTGGAGACGTCATCAAGGGCCAGTGCTCTGGTCCTGTCAGGCAAAACGTGAAATGTGATTGGCTAAAGAGACGGTCCCATTTGAAATTAGAACGTCGGCCGTTTTTCTCAAAATGGGAGAGCCACTATTGACAACCATTTTAAGGTTGAAAGAAAATTGACTTCTGTCGCGATATTAGCATGCAACCTACCAAAAGAAAGCTTTTAACCCTGGACTTTTCATTACGGGGGAAAAAAAATCCATTTCTACCTTTTAAAATTCTTTAGTAAACAAAACATTGATAAGTTTCTTGGAAATATTACTTTCCAAGAAGAAGAAAAAAATCGGCGAAAAATAGCTTTTTGTGAAAGGATACATTTCAAGCAGAGCTTTCACTTTGATTCACTTTGCCTGAACTTTTCATGAACGAATGTTCTCACCACCACACTGCTTTCGCACGCCACCTTGCCACGTGGGATCGCTTACTGTATAACACACGCGCGCACACACACACACACACACACACACACACACACACACAGTGTGGACCAAGATCTGATCAAAACATCTCCTGCCATCTAGTGGTGATTTATCACACTGAAATCATTCCCAAAGCCTTGATACTTGCTGAGCAGCTGCACAAATCCCTTTGTTCATTTTTATGGAATAAAAATCCCCAAAATGTAACATCCGCAGAAATGCAATCCGGCCTGGAGAATTGTTACAACATGAAGAGAATTGATTATTGGCAAAGATTTCATGAAACAGATTTTGGTTATCGAGGTTGTAAAACGGAGGTCAGTGATCCAGACAGCGTTTGAACCCGAACGCCGCAGATGAACGGTCCGCGCCGAGCCACCGCGGCAGCGCGCATTGCTGCAGTCGCAGCGGGAGGCCGATACGCACGAGGAAGCGCTGGGCGCAGGCGGGACGGTTGCGGGCTGCGGCAGGGAACGCAATGTGCCGCCTCCGCCGCTTTAGCGTTCGCTCATCATCTTTTGACTTCTTTGCGCGGCGTGGTCACATTTCCGCTCTCGCCGTGGCTTTGACATTTTTCTCCACCCCCCCTGTCATCTCCTTCCATCTCGCTCTTTATCGCTCGTGTTCCTTCACCGGCCTCCCTCCAGAGAACCGCGAAGGAAGATGTACTGTGTTCATTATATGGAAATGTTCCCCGCGGTACATTCTCATAGATCCTGACCCTGCAAGCTCTGAATCATGCCGCGATTCCCACTCTGCCCATCACATCCCACAAATAGTGTGCGAGAGGAGAGACGGGGAGGCTCCCCGGAGTGGCGTGCGGTCACCTGCATTGCCACCCTCGCTGTTAACTTTCACTTGGGGGGCTGCTGCACACCTCCGTCAAGACTCGGTAGAAACAGACCAGAGAGAAGCGTACGCGAACTAATTGGATGGGAGAGACAACCTACGCCCAGCACCTACTCTAGTCGTTATAATTAATCAATTCCATTAAAAAGAAAGAAAGACGGAAATGTCGAGAAAAGCCTTCCGAATAAAAAAAATATATATATAGCTTAACCACACGAAACTAATGTGCACGTTTGACTAATAATTGATGACATTGAAAGAAGCGAAAACACAAGTCATTCAAAACACCAATAAAAATGAAAAAAAGTCAATTCCTTTGCTCAAGACTTTGACAGTCGAACTGAACGACAACAAACTCACAACTTCCGTCAAAGTTGATCTCAATGACGACAAGCGATTTCTCTTTATCATTGCAGCCCGTAATCCCCAAAACACAAAAGTCCCGACCGGCACTAATGGCGCCAACAATGAACCAGTACGCTGTCAAAAGCCATTCAAGAAAGCTTTGTGAAAAAAATGGCCTGGAAAACATACCGGGGACCAGAGTAGCGGCTTTGACAGCGCCATTCAAAACGGAGCACTCACCGCGCCGCGTGTTATTAGATTGCGTCGCGGTAGAACAGCAAACAAGGTGCCCCCGCACATTACAGTGTCAGCAATCCACTTATGAGCCCACTCGACCACGCAAATGGCTGGAAATCCTCCTGCGTGGTCTCAATTTGTAACGGCAGCCCGGGATTACTTTTCACGGGACTTTATCAGGCAGCCGGCAGAGTGGAAAAACTTATTGGCAATTAAGAAAGCGAATATAGATTAGCGTGGGACGATGTGCGCGCAAGGCCCCGATGGGATAGAGTCGGACGCCGCTGCTTTCGCACGATAATGGTTGTCAACGCGAATGGATGGGCTGCGAAGTTCTTCGTGTGTGTGTGTGTGTGTGTGTGTGTGTGTGTGCAGCACGACACTCCGAGAGTCCAGGCGGCTTTTGTGTTTGCGCTGATGTGTTTTCATTTCCTCAGCAGCTGATCCCACGGCCGCTGCCGCGGCTGCTAATTAATTGCGCGGCAGCTAACGAAAAGAGCCAAGTGTTAAAAAGTCTTTGCCACTTGGCGCTCCCGCCTCACACAAACGCACAAACGGGCCACCACACCACCCCCCGCCCAACACACACTAAACAAAAGTGAGAATGAACAATGCAAAACGAGAGCCTTTTATAAACGTCTTAATTAGCCAAGCCCATAAAACTTCCCAATTTTAATTGCCGCACCAGCACTATTAATTACATAACAGTAGCCAGCATGAGAGGAATCGATTTGATGAACGTGTTTGTTTTGCGATGCTTCCCAAACTTGGATTGCGTTTTAATTTTCATTTGGCATCAGGCAAAGGGCTTGCAAGTCAATGTTTATTTTGTCAGTGGTCATCCATATTGCAATTTTTTTTGTCTTACCTCAATAGAAAAAGGTTCAATAAAAACGATAAATAAACAATCAGGCCTTAGCTAATGGCTAATGCGGTAATTCTGTTTGTTTTTTTTAAAGCACTCTCATTTTTAATTGTATTTATTTTTTATTTAGGTTATTTTACTAGTTTTTAACTTTAATCACCTGGGTTCCACCACACACACACACACACACACACACACACACACACACACACACACACACACACACACACACATCCCCCACCCCAAAAAAAAACCCCACCACACAAGTCTTGGTGTTTCCAATTTTTTTGAGGACAGTAATACTTCAACAAAAGGGATGAATAAAATAAGATAAGATATCCTTTATTTGTCCCACACTGGGGAAATTTACAGCCTTCAGCAGCAAGATTGTAGGTAGAAAGGAGAGAAAAGTTTAAGAGAAAAGAAAACACAGTTCAATTAAGTGCAATATAAATACAAATATGGATAAGGTCAATAAGTTCAATTAAGTGCAATATAATACAATAGTCCCCGTACTATTCACATTCACATTTGTTGTCATATCATTTAAATAAATTTATTATTTGTTTATTTATTCATTTTTTTATTCAGCAGCCTGACAGCAGTCGGTAGGAACGAGAATGCTATTCTCCTGAGACTCAATGTGTGTGACCTGCTGCTCGGCTTTATTTTTGTACTTCTCAGAAAATGGTGTTTGATTTCCGAAATTGTTGACTGTACATGTTGATTTGTCCTGGATTTGCTCTGTGGCTTTCTGGTCCCAAACATGTCACTGCAGATCAACTTTTTAACTCGTTAGCCGAAATTCTGCTGAATTCCCAGAAGCGTCCGGTGTGGAATGGAGCCATGTCTCGCTAGCTTGCCGTCTTATTAGAGAGCCAGCGGAGGCCCGCTGAGACAAACGGGTCACTTTGACCCGGGCCGCAGCATCAAAGCGGCTCCCCAACACCAGCAAATGACAACAGGCCCCAAGCAGCAATCAGTTGGTCCTTTACAAAAGGAAAAGGGGACCGAGTTTTATTCTCAAATCACCTTTCCCCATTGAAACGAATGGGATTGCTATTAATAAGTTCCTTTTTTTTTTTTTTAATATGACAAAAACAGCACCCGTTGTAAAAAAATGACATGATTAAATAGAATTAAAAGAATTAAAGGCCAAAATTTTCTTTGCAATCATATGTCCCCCCCCCACCACACCTGAGTCTAAACACCGTCTTTTGATGAATATTATGTTTGTGGAAAAAGAATGAAGCAGATTCATCTGTGTGTTTTCAACAAATCAAGGCACAGCCATTTTGTTCTCTGCTGTTGACTGAAACTAACATCAAAGTGCTCTCGGGCTCACGCTGCAAAGGTCACGCAGCTGAACCCGGAAAACCAGGTGAGCCATGACTCAATTTCATTTGACATACTGTATCTTTACGAATTCGTCAACAATCGACCAGGTCATTTAAATGCAACCAATTAAATCTTAATGTATAATTATAATAATCATATTTATCAGACCTGAGGCATGTTTTTCGATTTCTAATTAGATTTTTTTTTAAATCATAATACATATATATTTTTCGGGGGGGTATGATAGATTGAAAAATAAATCACAAAATAATCACTATTTTTATTTTGACGAATGTTTATTGCCACTGAAAATGGAAAGAACAAATGATAGAACAGATTAGCCCACCTTGTTGTCCCTTTCACCTCCCAAAAATTTGCATCAGTTTTTCTCATTTCCAACATTCCATCCTGCCGCGTGCACCAAAAAGCTGGCCGCGGTGTGTGTGTGTGTGTGTGTGTGTGTGTGTGTGTGTGTGTGTGTGTGTGTGTGTGTGTGTGTGTGTGTGTGTTCCTATAACTCCACATTTTAAGTGCAGTATTCCCCAATGCTACTGCCAAGTATTCACCTTCTGTAGATTTCAGACATTTTTGACAGACACTTTTTGGAATGGTTTCACAAGTCTGAATTTTGAGTCAGGCCCCTTCAGTGTAGTACCAGGTTGTGCCACAACACACGGGGAAGCACTGACGTCTACTGGAAGAGATGCAGTGTCATTAACAGAATGAAGAAAAGGCAGAGAAGGTCCCTCACGATGGCACGCTCAAGTACTAGTCGTTTGCACAGAGCAGAGAGGATATGAATCGGAATATTCATATAAATATTGTGGTATTCTGATTTTATGTTATTTTTCTGCGCGTGCTAACTGATGTTAGCCTGTCTATTGAGTTTCACATGTTATGTTAGCATGAAGCTAGCAGACCTGCTGTGCATGGACTTCTCCACCCACGCCTCCATTCTCAACGCTTTGAATATACACTAGTGGAGCTGCAAATGTTTAGGAACAAATTTTGACCGGCAAATACGTGATTCATATTCGAATTTGAGATGGCGGCAAAACCAGTTGCTGTTTGTCGGCCACACGCTGCGATACACTTCAGTCGCGTTCAGCCGCATCACTCTGTGTGCGGCGGGTCTTCATTTCTCAGAGATGAAAGTGTGTTTAAAGTTGAAATGTATTTAAAGCGGGATGACTGGGGAAAAAAAACAACCCAAAAATGTGTATATGGCCCTGCTAATATCACGTATATGCGCGTACGAACATATACACATCAAGACAGGCGATTGATTGTAAGCAATCTTGCTTTGTGGCACAATGTCCTTGCACGTGCGTTGGGAACACCCCTTACCCCCAACACCCTCCCAATCTCCTCGTTGGATGAGTGCAAAACTGTATCCGTGGCCTCTTTTACTGTCTTCACAAGAAAGAAATGTGACAAAGGAAGATGTCCTTCAAATGTATACGTTCTAATAAAACAGCCTGACGCACTGGCATTTAACATGAACATCTGACAGGTGTTGTCATGCAGTTCGCTTCTGCGTCATCGAGCGAGTCCTCGCCTACTTAGGCATGCCATCTCCGCCACTGATGTACGATCCCGCATGTGTCTCCGTGTGTGTGTGTGTGTGTGTGTGTGTGTGTGTGTGTGTGTGTGTGTGTGTGTGTGTGTGTGTGTGTGTGTGAGAGCATTAATCATAGGAGCAGAGCAGGAGGCTGGCGGCCACGCTCTCCATCTGTCTCTGTCGACAGCGCTGAGGTTTTTTTCGCTGACGACCAGGCCAGGAAACAGTCAGCCCTCAATGCGCCGCGATTACGGGGAGGTGCAGGGAAATAAATGCTGCGCAATGAAAGGGCAGCGCTGCGGCCATCGCGTGCAGCGATGCTGCGAGGGGGCGTGGCCGAGGTTTTTGCTTGCCGTACCACCTTCCCTGCAGAAGGTCTTGCTGAGGATGTGCGGCGTCAAAGGTGCCAAATGAGTCCATTTTTGGAGGCGGCTTGAAAACCCACATTCAAAATTCTTACTCTAGTTTCAAACCCAAGTCTAAAAGCCTAATTTGAAACCTTCACCACGGTTCCTTTTATTTCATGCGCATAGCTGCTGAACAGCATTTACCGGTTCATGAGCGAGGAAGACTACATCAGTCCCTAAATCATTCATAACACCTTGAAAAATCGTAAGATTCATCATTATGAAGCTGGAGACGAAAAAAAAAAAAAAGGTTTTGCCTTCTGAGAAGGAACACAGGAGGTTGTCTTCCTGAAACGATTGCTTGTGCGAAGCGGGCATGCTGATCACGTGTGTAAGCAAGCGTGAACGTCAACAGGTGGGAATTTGTTCTCACTGCAAAGCACCCGCATATGGCGAGGTCACCTGCGAGTATCCCCGCACAAACTGCCAGCATGTGCAATCAACGTGCATGCTGCGGTTAATCCCGACAGCGGTGCTACATTGTGCGCGCGTGGGCGTGAGCGTGGGCGTGCGCGTGTGACCTTGGAGGAACGGAAGCTCTCCCGTCCTCATTAACATGGATGAAGCATAGCCAGCTGGTGGGTCCACCTCAGCCCGCCCGCTTTTCTGCAAGCTAATAGCGCAGGAGTAGCACACATGCATGCAGCCAACGACGAGGCGCTCTAAGGTACAGCCACGCGCGTGCAGACCTCCGCCATCTCGTTTTCCTCCGTACAATGCGTTCAACTGATGAGGAAGGTGAGGGCGCATAGCGTGTGTGTGTGTGTGTGTGTGTGTGTGTGTGTGTGTGTGTGTGTGTGTGTGTGCATTTGGCACTGGGCCTTGCACATCAGCAGTTACTAAAGCAATCGGGATGGGAACGATGCCCTCAAAAAGACTCGCACACGTTTGCCGATGAGGGCAACCTCATGTTGTCCCAATTCCCTGCCAGACAAAAACATTTGTAGAGAAACAAATCGTGGAGTGGGACATTGGGACTTGTTTTAGCACCAATCGTAACACCAACCCAGACCGAATCCAAGGCCGCCAGCCCTACCCCCAAGCCCAAAACCTAGTCCTAAACCTTGCCCTACCATCACTTGACCCAAACCTTCCCCTTGCACTGATCACTCCAGTATGCGTTTACAGAAAGCAAATCCATTTTTTTTTCCCAAACTAAAAAACGTCATCAGACACATGAAAAAAATCGTGTATTGCAAAACCGAAGGCAGAAGAAAATGGAGTCTTGAAGTGTACCAAAAAAAATATCTGGCACCTGGAACCTGCGATGGGTCAGGATAAAATTCCAACAACTGATTCATTTTAAAAAAGATCATGAATAAAATCACTGATCGAATTTGCACTCCGTTCCATTCCAAGACGGACTTACCCGAGGATTCTTTCTTTCTTTCTCTCCATGAAACTGCCCTGCGCACGCAGTTGTTTAACACTGCGCACAGCCGGGAGCACATAAATATGCTTCAATACTTGACCCGTGTCTCCCCCGAGTAGATTTCTTCAAGGAGCTCATAAAAATAAATCTAACAGAGTTTGTCAGAGATCCGCACGCACGGCGCTTGGGCTGTCTAGAGCTTGTCGTCTTTGTTGGGCTTCAGCTCACAGTCAGCTTCATTTGGTATGGTCCAAATTGGTAGAAATGAAAAGGAATTCCAATCATCAATTCAAGATGCAACCCCCCACCCCTAAAAAAAGAAAAAGAATAAAAATAACACACTCTACATAAGAGAATCTATTTGATTCAATGGGCATTGTGCTGCTCATTCTGGTGCCACTAGGTGGCAGCAGAATCGATACAAACATATGTGTAGAGTTGATGATGAAACACAGAAGAATGTCTCCAATAAGCTGCAATAACATTCGCCATTCTTCACAGACGATAAAGAATATATCATTGTAAATATTGCATGCTTTGTCGACAGCCATTTCTTGAACGCCACAAACACTCACGCATAAGCTGCTGCCGGCTGCAACTCATGCCCAGACATTCACACGCAGATTTTGTGATGCCACACGCC